>CAUYRT010018104.1:0-17536 GCA_963574885.1 Lepilemur ruficaudatus
TAGGGATAATTTATCTAGTTTATACAGAATAGCTATTTCCTGTATAATTTTTTCCAGTTTTTTCAGGAACTCATTTTGGGCTCACTTCAGTGGTTAATAAATCATTAGAGAGAATTCAGTTTGGGATAGGTGTAATTAATAATCAAGACTTCCAGACCCATTCCCTCAGAGCTCCCTGTATTAATCAAATTCCTCACATTTCTAAAGGCAGCAATAGGCACCATCTATATTTTTGTAGGATGTATAAATTGTATTAAGGATAAATATCTTGGAAGCACAACGATATCTTTCAAATGGGTTTGCACTTCTCTCTGACTTGCAGGGTAATTTGCTGTAGAAATTGAACTAAATAGTTGTGGACTTCTCTGAGGCGATATAATTCTGAAGAGAACAAAAGAGAGAAAATGGCAAATAACTGGTCTAAGTTTCTAAGTTTCAATCTTATTGTGAAAAGACAAAAGGGAAAATGTATTGCAGGATATTTATTTAGGATATGCTTTGAAAAATCTCATGTTTTTATAATCCTTCCTTTCAAAACATACATTTTAGAGTTTCCTGGGGGAACTAGCCCTTCACAATGCATTAACAGATCCTTCCTACAGTAAAACTGGATGGAAAACTGGTGTAGAGCAGGCCAGGTGCCTCTTTCTTGATAAAGGTTGATTCATGCTTCTCTCAGACCTTAAATAGTCCTAGGAAAATTTATAACAAAGATGTTGTGGTGATAACTCCTATATCTCTTTGTGTGTTAGGCTGCACATGATAGAGCTGCTAGTGAAATCATAGTCATAAATGTACAAACCACATTGTATCGGTGTGTAATCCTAGCATTTGAACAACGAATGCAGATGTCTGCTGTCATCCTCAGTGCTCTGGATGGTCTGAGACCCAGCTCTGGTTATTTTTGCCTCAGTTTTGCTCCATTAGGGAGATTCAGCCTCTGGTGGCAGCAAGATAAGTCCCCAAGCCTCCCAGTGCTGCTGAATTTGCTTCTTGGGGCACAGGCTACCAAGGCTGTGGGGGCAGTCGCTGGCACATAAGAAGGCTGTCCCTTCTTACCAGCAGGTCTTATGTCACCATGGCTTGGTGCCTATGGGAAAGAGGATTATCAGGCAGCCACGTTACGGGTAATTTTCAAGATCTTTATTAGATATCAAGATATTGTAACAGAGTACGTGCACACACACACATTCACACCCTCACAAACCACACACGTACACTCACACGTGCGCAAATTCAAGACAGAAATCTTTCTCTTCACCTCATTAAGACAGAAACTTTATAGATTCTGGAAAAATATTAGATTATGAAGGCAGAGTTGATTACTCACCAGAGCTTAATTAGGCAGGAGAAGAAATAGCTACTGAGTCAAGTTTTAATGCAATCATTATGTCTACAAATTGGAAAAAAACAGAAACACCAAACACAGAACCTTGAATCAAACAGGCTTGTGCTCAATTTCCAACTGAATAAAATGGTAGATAATTTTGGCAGATGCAGTAATTCAGGGTTCTAAGTCAGCACATGCATTTCTACACCACATTTTTTCTCATGCGGGAAGGAATCCTGTGGACAATTGACCCAAAGAGCCATCAGTGGGAAGCTTATAACCTTGGCATTCTAGATGGTCAGACTGGACAGAAGGAGAGTGGCATGAACATATTTGTCCTTTTGACTCAAATAATCTTATTCCTTTATTTGTAATTTAAAATATTGCTGTGGTATTTCACACCCTCCATCCATATAAATGTCAGGGCTTTTGAACTGGTTTTTATAATAATGCCCTAAAAGAAAGAATAATGATATGAAACAAATTGTAAGGTGACCTTGATAAAAACTGGGAAAAACTCCCCCTCCCAGTGCATACTTTCTGACCCCTGACTAGTTTTTTTTTTTTTTTTAATAACACAGGGAACAATACAGCCATTGACAATTATGGCAAATGTCTTTAAAGGCCACTGTGGGGTCAACATGCTCTGGGCTGTTTTTACTTACATACTTCTGACACTAGATGTGGTGCAGTGTTTTTTTTTCCACTCTCACACCAGCCAGTTCTCAAACTCTCTGGGCACCAACTGTGTGTCTTACGATTCGATTCAATTCTGACCCTAGCTACCTGGGATTAGCGCAGACCCCCCACAGGTTAAGGGCTTAGTCCGGCAGGGCTGCCTTCACTTCAGATGAAGTCCTGGGTCTCCCAGACTGATGGGCTACAAAGCAGGGTTTCCAATGACACCGCCACCCCCGCCCTCAGGTTTATGGCAGCTCACAGAAGTTGGAAAACCAGGTTACTTACTATTAGCATTTATTGTAGAGGATACGACTCAGGAATAACCAAACAAAAGAGATGCAGGGCGCCAGGTGTGGAGTGGGGTGCAGAGTTCCATGCCCTGTCCGGGAGCAACACCTTCCCAGCGTATTGATGTGTCCACCAACCTGGAGGCACCCAGAACCCCGTCATTTAAAGGTTTTTATGGAGGCTGTATTACATGAACATGATTGATTAAATCATTGGCAACCGGTGACTAAGTCAATCTCCAGTCTTTCTTCCTTTCCTTGGAGGTGGGGGAGGAGGCTGAAGGTTCTAACCCTTTAATTACATGGTTGGTTCCTTTGGCAACCAACACCCTTAAACTATGTAGAGGCCCACCAAGAATCACCTAGGTGTGGTTGAAAGGAACGTATCCTGACTAAAAATAGATACTCCTCTTATCTCTATTGCTCAGGAACTCCAAGCATTTTTAGAAGAAACTCTGTACCAAGAACTCTGGACAAAGACCAAATATATTAATACATTTCTTATTATATTATTGGGGCTCAGGAAATAGTACCCTAAAATGAAGGCCTCAAAAGCAGCCTCAGAAGCAAAAGTTTTTCTCTGATCTTCTCCTGTCCTCCTGTCTCTTTTTTTTTTTTTTTTTTGAGACAAAGTCTTGCTCTGTTTCCCGGGCTAGAGTGAGTGCCGTAGCTTTGCCTAGATCACAGCAACCTCAAACTCCTGGGCTCAAGCGATCCTCCTGCCTCAGCCTCCTGAGTAGCTGGGACTACAGACATGTGCCACCATGCCCGCCTAATTATTTTTATATATTTTTAGTTGGCCAATTAATTTCTTTCTATTTTTTAGTAGAGACGGGGTCTTGCTCTTGCTCGGGCTAGTCTCGAACTACTGACCTTGAGCGATCCACCTGCCTCGGCCTCCCACAGTGCTAGGATTACAGGCTTGAGCCACTGCGCCCAGCCCCTGTCCTCCTGTCTCTTAATCCCATTCTCCCCCAAGGCCATCCATAGAAACTAGAATCCCTCTTCCCCAAGGTGGAGCTTTTCCAGAAAAGAACCTGGAAAAGCCAGCCATAAAACCTAAAAATATTATGTGTAAAAACAGGCCATAAAGAAATTATCTGACCTACCCTGTTTGACTGTAGGTCATGAGACCCCCATTCCAGAGAGGGCCCTACCCCATACCCAGAAGGAAGGAATGCATGCTCAGAGAGACCAAGAAGAATCTGTACAGACAGGCCTTGCTGGGGTTCCTCACTCAGTCTATCAGCATTAGGTCATACTCTTTTTGTCCAATCATATTTCTACACAGCTGTCTATACTTTGTTGAACCTCATCTTAAAAATGGACAATTTCCACTGTATCTTTGGGTCTTCATTCTGAAGGCTCCTGTGTAAACGTGTTAAATAAATTTATATGCCTTTTCTCCTATTAATTAATCTGCCTAATGTCAGTGATTTTTCAGTGAACCACCATGGAACCAAGGGCCTTGGTCCCTACAATGCACTGTATCATACATGCCATTTCTGAAGATGTCAAGTTCAAAATAGCTACCATCACCCAAGATAAAAGCATGTTCGGTTTATAAAAACCGTTCTCCAAGGTTCTCCATCTCTATCTTTTTTTTCTTTCTTAAAATCAGGGATACTTCCTTGTCTATATCCATTCACCCAGTTCAAAGTACAATCAAATTTTCCTTATAGGGTGTGAGACATTCAATATATATAATCCTATATAGTCAAACTAAATCCCATTATACTGAGTATAAAATCAAAAATATTTTTTTAAAACCCCTCTGAGTGCTTACTATTGTTTTTAGAATAAATTTTAAAAGAAACCCTCAACCACCCCAGCCTGGCTCACAGGGGCCGATGCCATCTGCCTGTGTCCACCTCTCCGACCTCAGCTCCTCCGTCTCCTTCCCTAGGCAGCCACAATATTGGCTTTCTTTCTGTCCATAGAAACTAAGAAGCTCATTCTCGCCTCAGGCCTTTTGTTCTTGCTCTTTCCTCTTTTCCCTGATCTTTATATGACTGGCTTCTTTTTCATCAGCTGAAATATTACTGCCACCCAAATGGAAGTAGCCTTCCTGTCACCTGTGAGGAAATCACCTAATTTTATTTTCTTCATCTGAAATTAAGTAATTAATTCACTAATTAATTACTTTAAAAAATGTATTAATGCGTATCTCCAACTCTCCTACCTGAATTTCTTGACCTGAAGCCTCCTAAGGGCAGTGTTTGCCCTGGCACCTAAATCTGTGCCTGATTGCACAGTGAAAGTAGGATTGAGGGAGGGGAGATGCACTTTGTTCAGTGACTTTGGCCAACTTTTAAAGCATTCCATGATTTTAGAGACATTTTCATCTCTCTTTTTTTGGCCTACACATTCCTTCCTCTAGGTCCTAATCCTGAGACATTTGTAGTCTCCTGTATCACTTAGGCTATCAGTACCAGCTGTGCGGTATTCTCAGTGGCTTGATGTAAGACCAGTGTTTCCTGCTCACGTCAAGGTTCAGTGTGTATTTCTGGTTGGTTGGCTTCCACGTGCTCATTTAGGGACTGGGGCTCCTTTCATCTTGTGGCTCTCCCTGCCTCCAGGGTATTAGTATTTTCTTCATTCAGTCAGCAGATGGGAAAGGAGACTATTGTCTCCACCCCATCACCTCATCCACGAAGTGTACCTATGATCTCGCTCTCATTCCATTGGCCAAATTTTGCTACACAGGCCCATGCTGGGGACACTGGGGAGAGCAGTCCAGCTGCGAGCCCAGGAGAAAAGGAAATGGGATTCGGTGAACGCACAGCATAAGTCTCCAGGAAAGGCTGCTCTCTCTCCCCTACTTGAGCTGTAGCCCAAACTCTTCTTAAGGAATCAGAATCTTTCTTTGGGAGCCACCTCTAGTTGTAGGTCCTGAATCAATTTGCTAGTGTTTCTCTGGAGTGCTCCCCCTATCTCTCTGAAATCCTGTTTTCTTTTAACCACACACTGTTCTTGTTGTACTGACTAAACATTAGTTTTAGGGCCTCGGAGCCTCTGATACTTGTTCCCTTAGTCTTGGTCCTCTTCTCCTTCTTCATAGATTCATCTAATAGCTTGTGCTTTTGGTTTTCATTTTCTCATCTCCCTGACTCACCGTATGCATGTGTGCATCAGCTCTGCACAGCTCTGTCACCCCCCAGTCCTCGGCACCAGGTCGTTTGCATTCAGTGCGCTCTACCTCTTTGTAATATCTCCACTGGGGGATGTTCCATATACTTCTTCATATTAACTGCCATCACCATTTTCCCTGGGAAATCTAGACAATACTTCAAAACTCTCTCTTACATTGTTGCACCATCTTTATGGCAATTGATCATTGCACTTTGGGAATTTTCCCATAGCCATGTATCAGATCCTGCTCTCATGACAATAGCATAGTAAAATTGTGGAGGGAAAAGAGCATGTGCTTCATGATTAAATAGATATGAGTTTGAATCCATATTCTAATTTATTAACTAAATCATCCCATGGAGATGGTGATAATACTTATTGCATAGGTTTATTGTCAGGATTAATTAAAATAACAGAGCCCTTGGCAGATAGTAGTTCCTCAATAAATATTGATGGGTAACCCCACTACTTTCATATATTATTTTTATTCCTAGATGGGAACTCTGCAATGGATAATACAATGTCTGGCAAAATGGAACAAATTACTCATCTGACTTTATAATGGCAGGTAGTCTCTGAATGAAAATTTTCCTTTGCAGCATGTGGAGTAGACACTCAGGAATTGGTTCATGAAGGCTCCATTCTGATAGTAGCAGACTGGGAAAAATCGGAGCCACCTCACAGGACTGTACAGGCTGTGTACTGCACAACTCAAAGGGGTGTCATTTTCAGAGCTAATGATGTGAATGACATCTCTGGGAGCTGTTTAGTGGACAGTCCTGGGGATAATTGATTTGACTTGGTTGAAATAACTCCCTTGGTTTCCTTCATTACAATTCAGAGAAACAAGGTTTTCCAGTTGTATGCTTTACATTAGCAGTCCCCGACCATTTTTGGCACCAGGGACCAATTTCACAGAAGACAGTTTTTCCATGGATGGGGGTGGGAGAGCTCTGTGGCTCCATCCCTAACAGGCCACAGACCAGAGGTTGGGGACCGCAGCTTTACATGACTTAAAATCCATTTAAATTGTTTTTGTTCTAGTTTTTATAGTATAAAACATATAATATTAACATAGGACCAAAAAGTCAACATTTAAATGTGCAAATAATTGTAAACATTATTTAACTAAATTTAATTATTTTTCAAACTTGGTAGAATAGGCTGTTGTGTTAATACAAACTTACTGGTCAAGAAGAAAAGAAAATGAGAACATTTTTTTCCCCTTGATAATTCTTAGATACTTGACATTCTTTGAAGATAATGCATAGGATGATTGACATGCATTATCTGGTTCAACAAACAAAATGTATTTAATGTGTCTTTCTTCTCTTACTGCCCATTCTAACCTATTCACATTAAGCTCCCTTATAGCATAAATGTGATTTCCCAGACCTGTTTAGACAAGTAGTATAGAGGAATGTGTTTCAGATTTACAGATATTACTATACTGTAAGTACCATGGAAAAAGGCAATCTGTTACTTGAAATTATAAATTCTCACCAGAATAACTGGTATCGATTTATGTAGTTACCGTCCTTGATACCATAAGGTTATGAATGTTTTACAGATTTTTGATGTAGTCCAAAGAAAACAAATTACAACAACTCCCTCCTGCATTGTCAATTAGGTGAGCAGCTGTGTCTGCTAAGAGGCCAGGTCTTTGGGGAGCCATTGCTGTGTTACCAAAATTAAAATTGGGCCGGATGTTAGGGGCTCCCAGCCCAAATCCCCTAATTACATTTACCAAAGCAAATCATTTTTTTTTTTAAATGACTGCTGCTTTATTGGTAAAGATTTGGAGGGTATTATCTAACAATCCATTAAAGATGAAGGCAAAAGGATAAAATGTCAGTTACTATGATTTTTACACTTCTTTAGGTGTCATGGTTCTTTAGGGGGGGATCCTATTTTAATTCTCTCAGTCCAGTGAAAATGAGCTTGCCTCCCCCAATGCTGGCTTTGCTACTTGGCTCATCCTCTGACATTTTTACGGCCCCCAGGTGTCTGACTCTTTCAGATTCAATTCAACTGGATAAGAAATGAAATAACGTGAAAATGGCCTTGTTAGCTTCATATTCTATCAAATTAACAAAAGGTCTTGTCCCTATGTGCAGCCCCTCCTCCCAACCACTCACAGTTTTATTAGGAGTGGCTTGGATTTATTTGTGTGTTCTGGCCTGGCCAAGTTCTCTTCATTTTCTAAATAGAAACTTAATGCACATAAAATTAATGACAAATCTGATTATAGTGATTTGCATAAATTAGAAGACATTTTTATTAATTTCTGAGAGCTGATCTCTACAAGAGAGGACATACAAATTTGAATGCTAATTAAGCCATGATTACCTTTGTTAACGAACATAAGCATGCACTCAGCTTTCTAATGAACAGGAAGGCGCACACTGGTGGGTGAATGCACTATAGCGTGGGTGCTGGCAGAAATAATAAAGTTGTGTTGTTCTCAACACAAGGAAGGTTCATTTATGTTAAGAATATTTTTGTTAGTCTAGATATTTTTTCCACAACAGATAAAAAAAACCCTAGGCATATTTCCTTTGAAGAAAGAGGGATTTGAAAGGAAAAGAATGTCTCCTGTTCCTGGTAAAAAATTAGAATGAATAACTTGTCTCAAGGATAAATCACTTTGTATTCATAATTGGTCCCTGATTACAACAATTTTGTTCTTCAGTTGACCTCAATTTTAGGTATGCTTCCTTCTCTGTTTTCTTTTTACCTCCATAATGGGTTTTCAATATTATTGTCTGTCTGCATTTTATTGATGCTAAAAAGAGACGTGGAAAACTTGGCAAAGGTCAAAAGCAAAAGAAAATTATAGAGTGTGAAAGGGAAGGCAGAGCCAATCCTGAACAGGATTTTGAAGAAGGTAAAATTTGCTTCTAGGATTTAATCTCCTCTTTCTATTCTTTTCTTTTCCTCTTTTGCTTTTTCTATATGCCCACATGTTTTGTCTTCTTTCTATGTTTTTCTTTTGCCTTCTTCCCAAGGTGTCTCTTGTTTATCCTCGCTGAGTTCCCAGTGTGGACGTGCTCTAACTAGGAGTCACCCTATGCTCTAAACCTCTCCCTGTGTTTTTCTATTTGTCAAACCTATTTGTTCTGTGGCCCAGAGTTTGTGGAGGATCTTGGGTGTCTGGTTAAACTGACGAGCAAAATCAGAGCAAATGTTAGTGGCTAGAGGCTGAATGAATTACTCCCCTGAGAGTAGAAGCAGCATGTCCTATTGTAGAGCACACAGGCTTAAGACCTATGTTCAAGTTCTACCTGTAACACTTTCAAGATATTGTAACATTGGACAACTCATTTAAGTCTTCTAAGCTTTAGTTTCTGCATCCATATAATGGGGCTGATTGAGAGATGTCAATGAGACCATATAAAAGCTGGTATTTTAGTGTCTGCTATATGCTAGGCTCTGTTCCAAGGGCTTTACATCTATTAATGCAACATCGCACTGCCTACCAACAGCAATGAGCGTTACGATGCCCATGTTATAGACGAGGAAAAAATACACAGAGATGTTCATTGATATGAGCCATCATATCTCTTGCCTAGATTATTGCAATAGATTCCTGACTGGTGTCCCCATTTCCATCCCCTCTCTCTTCAGTCTATTCTTAACCCAACAGGCAGAATGATCCTGTTGAGGCTTAAGTCAGATTTTGTCCTCTGGTCAAAATCTCCCATGTCAACCAGAGTAAAAGCCAGAATCCACCCTGTGTTCTACAAGGTCCTCATGTCTGGGTTGCTTCTCCAGCCTTTCCTTGTCTCATTCCTTTGTTTGCTCCAGTCAGTTACAGTGACCTCCTTGGACACCACCTTTCCCCGTATTCCGGGACACCACATGGGCAGCTCTTTCCTCTAAATGCTCTTCTCCCAATTATCTATATGATTCCTTCCTTTTGAGTCATTTTCTCAAAAGTCCTTCTTAGTAAGCCTTCGCTGGTCAGCTTATCTAAAGTTGCAGCCCCACACCTCAAATACTGCATATCTCCCTTCTCTGCTTTGTATTTTTTTCTCCTTAGCACCTATTGTCATCTAATATACATACACCTACTTATTTATTGTTCATTGTCTGTCTCCTCCACCAGCATATAAGCTCTGTGATCCAGAGAGGGACTTCTGTTTCGTTCATTGCTGTCTTTAGTGCCTTGCACATGATGGAGCAATAAATAATTTGCTGAATGAATGAATGAACTTGCCCCATGTCACACACCCGGAAAGAGGTAAGATTTGATCTCAGGCTTTCTGATTCCAGAGCCTTAACCATGAAGCTTTATTGTTTTGTAAACTGTGAAATATTAAGGCAGTAACAATTGTTGTGCGTTATTTAGGGAGACAGTGGTGGCCTACGGGAAGAGCACATTTCCCACTTTCCTAAGCTGAGAATCTGGGAGAAGTTGATTTTCTGTCTATTGGTGCTTTTTATTACTGAAACTCTGATTGGTGATGTAGGACTCACAGAAAGGTAGACCACCATTTTCTTCTGTATCTCTAATATCAGGTCACATGTGGAATGGCGTAGGTAAATGCTAGCTGGAGAGTAGACATGATTTGAGTCACAGACACTATGAGAGAGTCCGACAGCCATTGTTGTAGCTGCCACTCCCCATTGCGGTTTATTTTCGTGCTTCTTCTCTGTCTTCCTCTGCCCTTACTTTCCTCTCCAGTCAGTTTTCCCAATTCTCCATCTGTCCCACAGCCTGAGGCGGCACTCCTGGTCTTTGTCTCACTGTGCTGGTGGCATCCAAGTGAAGACACGGCTGACTTATCTAGTCTGGACCAGATCACCCCATCGTCCCGCAGATCCATCCCAGCTCTGAAATTATGCATCTGAGATCTAAAGTACTTCCACTTTAATAAATTGCTGTGTTCACACTGTGTTGGGTTTCAGGTCCCAGACTCAGAGACTGAAACCAAGAGAGAGATAGAAAGCTGGAAGAGCAGATGTAGAACAGATTAAAGGCCGCGTAACTTTACTGGCCAGTTACTTTTCCCATCACTGGATGGTCTGCTCCTCACAAGCTCTACTTGGAACCCAGAGACCTTCGTCAAGCCACCTGTCTTTAGCCTTGGAGATCTCCGCCTGCAAAGTTTCTTTGTGTCTCATATTTCGCTCACCTCAGGTTTAAGCCCCAACCTTGTTTAGGTGAAGCCATGCCCCTGCCTCCAGCAGCTTACCCTCTTTGTTCTCCTCGTTTGCCTTACTGGACATTTTGGCCTAGTTAATCAAGAGTCTATAAGCCATTCACAACTATATAAAAGTTTTAAGAATCAATTTCTAAGGTTCCAACAAAGGGTTTATTTAAAACTGTTGCCAGTTTAAACATTGATAGGGAAAAAAATGTCAGATATTTTTAGGAAATCGAGTTTAGACATTTTTAGGTAAAAAAGGTTCAGGCGTAGCAGCATAAAAAAAAATAACAGCATGTTCATATGCTTTTTAAAGGATCGAGTTCACTCAGTGTGTTTTAAACATCAAGTAAAGGAACAAAGGATCTCATTTCATCTTTCTTAGAGAGTAGGAGGCCCCTTCCTTTGTGACCTTATGGTTTTGCTTTTAGTCTCCTCTGTATGATAACTTTCCTCTCAGCCATAAATGATCGGCTGCTTTGGCACTCCGGAAGCTGTGCGCCATGTAAGAGTGGCGTGAGTGTTATTTATTGGCCGCAGAGTGAAATCCTGCTGCTCTTGGTGATGGTCCAACATCATTCGTGTTGCAGACTGTTCTAATATTACTTCTTTCTGTAGCATGTAGGCACCTCTCCTTTCCTTTTGTGACCTGTTGGGAACCAGTCTTCTCTCAAAGAATGGAAGAAGAACATATCAGCAAATCCTTGCTCTTAAGTTAGCATTGATTAGGGTGGGAAAAGAGAAGTAATTAGAATATTCATGATGATAATAGTAGTTAACAGTTTTGAAACTTAAAACATGCCAGTCACTGTTGCTAAGTACTTTATTTATATAATATCTCATTGAGTTCTCATAGTTACTTGCCTTACAGATGAGAAAACTACCACCCGGAGATATGAAGTACATTCCCCAAGGTCACCAGCTAGTCAGTGGTGTGGGACATTTTGCCTTCCTTTTACAGAGCAACAGACCTTCTTTTTGGCTTCTGGTTATTTATGTTATGGGATTTCATGGAAATTCCTGTCTAAGGACTTTTTTGTCTAAGTCTCGTTTGAACCTCCCCTTTACCAATGAGCTCCAGGCAACATAGTATAGTAAAAACAGAATGTATTTTGGAAATGGGCAAAGTCTATTCAACATTCATTATGCAACTTCCTAAAGGTAAAGGCTACAACAGGTAACAAATACCTTAATACTTTGAGCCTCAGTTCCCCACTTAAATAAAAAGATAATAGGTCTTTCATAGGATTATTGTGATAATAAAATATGATAATGCATGTATAACTTAAATATTCTGGTCTTCCTGAAGTTGCCTAAAGTTTTTGGTCTGTACATTAGTTCATTCAATAACACTTCTAAGAACCCTGTGAATTGATACAAATCATTATTGAAGTATCTAAAAGAGAAAGGAAGGAGCAGTCCATTATTCAACATTTATCAAACCTTCCTAAAAATTGTCTTCTCCCTGAAATTCAGGTTTGCAGGGCAGCTACCCCAACCTCTGTTCACATGTATTAGTCCTTCCTCATTGCTTTCTTTCCCTAATGTCCCTACTCTCCTGCCATGTTTCCTGGTCCCGCAGGATGACAGTTTTGTTATATGAGCTTCAGTAAGGAGGCGTTGCCTCAGTTATTTCTAAAGCAGTATTGCTTCAGTAAATACATACAGCAGCAAAAATATTGCCAAATTTTTACCCTCCCTCTCCCCCCATCTCTTCTTTCATCATTTCCTAGGTAGACATGATTTGTTGGAAGCCAATAACATTTCTCCCTTTTTGTCTTGTATTTTATAAATATCTTGTCTAATTTTTCAAATAGATGGTGAGTTTTAGTGTGGAATGCTTTAGGCTGCAAGTAGCAGAAAATTGGACTCACAATGGCTAACACAAATAGAGGCTGTTTTTCTTAGACACAAAATGTCAAGGTGAAAGAAACGAGCTGCTGGCATCAGCTTAGCAGCTCATTCTCTGTAGAGCCAAGTCTCTGCTCTGGCTAGGTCTTTCGTTGCATCAGGAAAGCTTCTCCAGAGACCTAAGCTGATTTTTCTTATATCTCATTGGCTTGGACTGTATCAAATGGTCACACCAAGCTTCAAGGAAACCTGGGGAGCCAAGAGAGAAGGGAATTGGGATTAGGCCTCATGTCTACCTTACTCGTTAAAGACAGAACATGTATCTTGTTAAGTCCTTCCTTACTGTGCCTAATGCACTTCTGGAACATAGAGAGTACTCAGTCAATGTCTGTTAAATTAACAAGTTTATGAGAAAGCAAAGGATAGATGGATGGATGAATGAGTTTTTAGCTTCTAAGGGCATGTAAGGCCTAAGGTAGCATTCTTTACAGAACTGTCTCAAAGTCAGAATACAGTGCAGAGAATTTTCCATGCCAAAATTAGAAAAAATAGCTTAAATGACCCACACTTGGATTTTTGGAAACTCTTCAGAAGGCTTAGAAAGGTTCAAAGAACCTCCTACAACCTTTTATGATAGTTATATTAGCAGTAGGGTTAGGAAAAATATTTCTAAAGATATCTGGGGGAATTGATGATCTGAAATAGATAAAACTATGACTCTTTATTGTTCGTTGCATTTAAGAAGCTTGTTTTTAACCTAAAAATTTTACAGTTATAGAACTGATAAAAGGCTGGGAGAAAGCAAACACACGATGAAGGCCCAAGTAGCAGTGTTTGCATGAAGTCAATCCCCCTCGGCTTTATTGAGTGAAGTCTTTGAATTTTAGAACTATCTCTTTATGCATGGTAAGAACCCTGCTTGGCAAGTATATAGATGTGCCTTTTGTGGACTAGCTTCATTCCTGCTTTTGGTTTTTATCTTTATTGTTTTATCTCCATTTTTTCCACCTATTTCTAATTTATTTACCATATTTTATTAATACATACCTTTAGAAGCTTTCATGAATAAGGTAGGATATAAATAAACAAGTAGTGATCATGCATGGTACTATTTTCTATGCCCACTTCTGAAATAAAAAGCTGTAATGACTTGCATTTTAAAATAAAGCATATTCAGAAACAGTCCCAGAATCTGAGACAGAACGGACATCAAAGGTAATTGAAAGTGTTAAAAATTGCATTTGAACGAATCTAGGCTTCTTTGAAGGGTGACACATTGTAAGTTCATGGGTGGTTTGTAATGTAATGCCAAGCTGTGAATTTAAGCAACCCATATGGTGTTCATATTTTTGACTGGCAAATCTGTTGTGCACAGTTGCCACCCCACCATCCCCCAACACTCACCCTAATATTCCTTGGGTGATTACAAATTATAATTATTATCTCATTTGAATTTTCGCCTTCAATTAGATATATAAGAAAATAAACAAATCTTTTCTTTTTGTAGTACTTAGTTTGGACCTATGAAACAAGTGTGATATAAATGTTGCTTTTCATTACTGCATGTTAGATAAGAAATGAGTCTAACCAAAGCCTTATTTAAAAAAGAGATAGTCTTGGGAGCAATTCTTCATTTAGTGTAAATTCTCAGTCTGCATTGTCAAGTGAGTAGTACTGAATACTTAACAGGTGGCTTAGCAATTGATGCACAAAGGAAAAGAATTATTACAACACCTTAACTGCTTGCAGATGTCCTGGGTAGGAATATACGTGCTTTTTGTGTTTCATAGTACAGTCTTTGGTTTTCATGTTTAATGATTTTTATTCTTGACTGTCTATAAATTAATCCAACTGGTTTTTGATTTACGACAAAGAGTATTTCAGCTGGAGAGGGGAGGAAATCTGTAAATATAAGAAAGAAAATGAGAATTGATAGAAATAGATTGAATGTTTTATTCTCATTTAGTGAAACTAAGGAAATGTGATTGAATATTGAGCACAAAGGAAATAACATTAAGATTCCAGAATTTGGCTGGGCGCGGTGGCTCACACCTGTAATTCTAGCACTCTGGGAGGCTGAGGCGGGTGGATCGCTCAAGGTCAGGAGTTTGAAACCAGTCTGAGCAACAGCAAGACCCCGTCTCTACTAAAAATAGAAAGAAATTAATTGGCCAACTAAAAATATATAGAAAAAATTAGCCGGGCATGGTGGCGTATGCCTGTAGTCCCAGCTACTTGGGAGGCTGAGGCAGAATGATTACTTGAGAACAGAAATTTGAGGTTGCTGTGAGCTAGTGTGATGCCATGGCACTCTAGCCCGGGCAACAGAGTGAGACTCTCTCTCTCTCAAAAAAAAGAAAAATGATTCCAGAATTCTCTGTTTCATGGTAGAACTACCCTGGAACCTGCATTTAAATTGCTCTATTCTCAAGTTAGGCATCAGTTTTCGTTGTTAAATGAAACCCCTGATGAAGTTAAAATTGAGGCTGTCATCTTCAGGGCAACAAAAATAGTATGACTCCTGTTGGAAATCACATCAATACTACCTATAAAGTATTTTTTTGGTCACAAAAGATCAAAGTTATATCAAGTTTCTAGATGTAACTACCAGTTTATAGTGAGTAAAAGGGAAAGAGGGAATATATAAAAAGTCACCACGGAAGTGTCATCATCAGAATCCAGAATATGAGAAACTCTATAGGACAAACAATCTGGTGTCTTGGACAAATAAATTGCAAAGAAGGAAGAAGGGGAAACCTGTAGATGAAAAGAGACTTACAATAAATATCAAACAAAACTGATACGTGAACCTCATTGTTTGAAATCTAATTTGAAGCCCACTGTAATTTTAAAAAATTTTATACAAATATGAAACTCCGAATGTTGACTGGTTTGCTATTTAATGACATAAAAGAATTATCTATTTTTTATAAGTAATGATAGTTTTGAGATTATGTTTTTAAAGTTCTTACCATGTAGAAATATATACTTTAATATCTATGAATGAAATGATAAGAAGTCTGGAATTAGCTTCAAAATAATTTGGTCCTGGGAAGACAGTGTTTAAAAGAAATAAGATCGGCCATGAGTTGACTGACGCAACTTGGTGAAGTGCTTGGTGATAGGGGTTCATTTTACTCTTTTCCTACATTTATGTTTTGAATTTTCAATTTTGAAAGTATTCACCACACACACACACACACACACCCTTTGTTAAGAACTCAGACTGTGTTCTGACAATTTCAAGTTTTGACCTGAAGTTCTCTTTCCCCGAAGCCTTTTTTGATTCCCTCAGACTGGATTATCCAGCCTTCATTTTTATTCACACAGTGCTCTGTGCCTACCCCTCTTGTCTTTGACATCATGTTGTCATTGCTTAGTCACTTGGGGAGTGGAATAATATTTTCAAATAAGTCTTTTGTTTCCCATATTTCTTCTTATTCCTTGGCCTTCATCCCATTCACCCAGCTAAGCATTTTGTGTTCATTGCCTCAGGGAAGAAGTGATAGAATAGAAGATGCAGACACCAAAAAAGGAGTTGATTTTATTTATTTAGGAGTTGATTTTTGATCTTTGAGTTCCAAAGCCTGGACATCCTGAAAAATAGGAAGAAACCATGTAGGGATAATAGATTTGATACAAGGTATGAGGAGGCAGAGAACTAATTTCCTAGGCTGAAGTATGAGGGAGAAAGGGGAAATGGGGGGACCATAGCCTACTGGGAGACAGAGACAGGTGGGATCTGGATGGGAACCAGGTCTGGAGGGTTCACGTACAGAGATAGCCTGGCCTACACTTGCCCATCCTCACTAGGGATCAGCAACAGGGAACCATGTGAGAGCCCAGTTAGCAGCTACAGACGGTCCAGTCCCCAAGCCACTGTGGTTTGTATATCCCCTTAGCTGTCCTTCTCGTTAGTGCTGGGGTCTCTTCATAACTGGGAGGGGTGGAGATGGAGGGAATATAACCTGGTGAGAGGCAGCAAAAAGTAGATCTGGGATGGTGGGAAATGCCTGAGCTTTGAATAAATTGAGAAATAAAACCAGGAAGGGACAAAGAAGGTCACTGCTGTTAGCGATAAATCCTGGGTGGGAAATGTAGAATAACGGACTTACAAAAGCCCAAGTGGGATCATGGGATGCACCTCCTTGCCCCGACAGGCAGCACTGGGTGAAGGGGAGGCTTTCCCTCTGGTGGTGCTGGGGTGTTCCCTGAGGTTTTGGCAGCTCCCATCACTCATCTTGGTAATCAGGTTTGCTACCAAGAGGGAAAAGGGAGGAGATGGCATGAACATGCCTGGTTTATTCTTCCCAATTTTATCAGATAGGGAAGTGGCTATATTTACCCATCTGATGAAACTGGGCTGGGGAGGCAGCAGCTTCACACTAGTTGTGCTTCTCTTGACATGAAAGGAAACACCAGGAATGGGAAAGAGGCTCTTGCCTCTAACAGTCAGCAGCCAGCACATCACTTATTGCTCACCTGGTGGAGTGATGCTCATTTGTGCAAGACTTTGCTCAATACCCAATCAACTGATCCAAGTGGGGCAAGCACCACATCAAACCCCAGGACCCTAGAAGTGCTGCAATAGAGACTTGTGAACATTAACACCCCAAAGGAGCAGTGGTGGCTGTAGATATAACTTTGAACTCTCCCACTTACCCATGAAAGTGATGAAATACATTTCTACCATATTTTTTTGTCTTCACCACAATATATAATTTTTTTTGAGGGCAAGGATTGGGTTTTACTCAAGGTTGCATTAGTGCCTGTCAAAAAGTAGAGACAATAAATATTTATGGAATTGAATATTAATAACATTTTAATAATGATATTTGTTATCAATAAACAGATAACCTGGTCACTGAGATCAATTCCACTTGCCTTACAGATTAACGCCACAACAACTCATAACCTTACATACTCTCAGTTCTAGATTGCCATCCATTACCTAATTTTGTCACCTAAATCTTCAAAACAGTTACTGTCTTGTGGTGTTAACAATGACTTCATCCTCTTAAATAGTTGAAGTAGCTAATGGAGGTTATAGATTTACCAGTATTTCCTCCAGTTTATGTCCTAGAGGTATGGAAATTAAATGATTT
>CAUYRT010018105.1:0-12734 GCA_963574885.1 Lepilemur ruficaudatus
TTTTGAATGTAACAAGATAAGTCAACTTGAGTGGTAATATATTTTGGGAAATCAGCTCACTACAAATTGTGACTGTAAACATTGTACTGTAAATGCTTTGTAGTTTTCCCCCAATAAAAAAAATAAAAATTAAAAAAAAATAGTAGCAACAAAAACAAAAAGTAAACTCAAAAAATATAATGAAAATGTGGCATCCGACTCCTGCTTTAAAACATGTGTGATTTTTCAGGCCTGACCGTAGGCAATTATAAAAGCTTTAGTTGGCAGACCTCATGAGAGAAAGCTGCAGGCAATTACAAAGGCTTTACTTGGCAGACCTCACAGGAGAAAGCTGCGTTTCCCACACCAGACTTATATAATCAGTGCGTTGCAGTCTCTGAAGAGAGTTGCTATCAAGGAACCAGGTTCCCTGGCCAGCCATGCTCTTACACATGCCTGCATTTTTAGCCCAGTTGCCTCCATTTAGAGCCCTCTTTTCAGGTGCCATTGGCAGAGGCCTTCCTCAGACACTTTGCTGAAATCTCCTTTTGTGGAGGGAGAAGCAGGATCCTTCGAGTTACTTTTACTTTATTTCAAATATGTATTCAGTGCCTTTCAACTCCTAGCCCTTCCTTCTTTCCCACTCTCCAGCCCCTGGGTCCATAAAACTTCAAGAGCATTTTATTCAAAACCTCTCATTTAAAAAAAAAAAACAAAAAACCTCTCATTAGTGAGACAACCTCCACATCTCTGTTCATCCTTGACCTGTGCTTTTCCATGAGCAAAAAAATGGCACAGAAGGGAGTCAGCACTTTGTCCAAATTAGTTTTTTTGCTTATCTTATTGTATAATAGTAAGTGATTACAGCCTTGACCGTTCCCTTCATTTTGGCTTGTTGTCTTAACCACCTACTCTGACACCTACAGCTCAGCTCTGTTTTCAGCTCAGCTGAGCTCCTGACAAATTGGCACAGCAAGACAGGTGGTCAATCAGCCACAATGGCATTTTGAAAAAGCAAAAAGTCTGCAGATCCTACACGGTCCTTGTCTTAGTCTGTGTTGTACTGCTATAACAGAATACCACACACTAATACTAATAATTTATAAAGAACAGAGTTTTATTTCTTATAGTTCTGGAGTTTGAGAAGTACAAGATTATGGGGCCACATCTGGCAAGGAACTTCTTGCTGCATCGTATGTAACATGGCTGAAGGCATCACATGGCAAAAGAGAGCAACAGATCAAACAGTCTCAAGCCCTTTTATAATTGGCATTAATTCATTCATGAGAGTGGACCCCTCATAACCTAAACACCTTCCATTGGGCCCTACCTCCCAGCAGTGTTGCATTGGGGATTAAGTTCTGAACACATGCTTTTTGGGAGACACATTCAAACCATAGCATTTCACCCCTGGCCCCCCAAATTTGTGTTCTTCTCACGTGCAACATACATTCATTCCATCCCAATAGCCCAAAGTCTTAACTCATTCCAGCACCAACTCAAAAGTCCAAAGTCTCTTCTAAATAAGATATGAGTGAGACTCAAGGCACAATTCATCCTGAGGCAAAATCTTCTCCAGCTGTGAGCCTATGAAATTAAACAAGTTATCTACTTCTAAAGTACAATAGTGAAACAGGCATAGGATACACATTCCCACTCCAAAAGGGTGCAATAGGCAAGAAGGAAGTGGTAACTGGTCCCAAGTAAATCTAAAACCCAAAAAGGAAAACAATATGAAATCTTAAGATGCCAGAATAATCTCATTTGACTCCATGTCCTACAACTTGGGCACAGTGGGGTGGGAGTTGGTTCTCCAAGGCCTCAGCAGCCCTTACCTTATTGGCTTTCCTGGGCTCAACCTACACAGCAATTCTCATGGGTTGGCGTTTCATGCTTGCAGCTTTCCCAGATGAAATTGCACACCAGTGGCCCTACAGTTCTGGAGTCTCAGGGGCTGCCCCACTCCTACAGATCCACTGAGTATTGCCCTAGTTGGGACTCTCTGTAATAGCTCCACCTCCGTGACAAGTCTTTTTCTAGGCTCCCAGGCTGTCTGCAACATGCTTTTAAATCTAGGTGGAGACCATTATGTCCTCACAGCTCCTTTATTCTGCACACCTGTAGAATTAGTACCACATGAATGCCATCAATGTTTATGGCTTGTACCTTTTGAAGTGATGGGACAAGCCACACCTGGACTTACTTAAGCCATGGTTGTGGCAGCCAAGGGGTGCTGTATAGTAATTTGGGGAGCACCAAGGTGGTGCAGGGAAGGAAATGAATGCTTAGGTCCTATGGCCATCTCTCTGGAAAGCTTTCCCTCAAGGTCCTTGCTTGCCTTGAAGATCTCTTAAATGCATTTGGGGTCATTCTCCCCTTTCTTGATGAATAGAACCTAGCTTCCTTCTATCCATATTAACATCTTTAGCAAATGGTTACTTGGTGACACTCTTAGCATTCTCTCCCAAACATGCCTCTTTATTCTTTACATGGGCAGGCTGAGAGTTTTCCAAATCTTTCCATTCTGCTTCCCTTTCAATTATAAATTTCATCTTTAAGGCATTTTTTCTTTTTTCTCATTTTACTGTAAGCAGCCTAAAGAAGCCATACAGCACCTTGAAAACTTTGCTGTTTAGATATTTCTTCTGCCAGATATTCTAGTTTATTGCTCTTAAGTTCTGCCTTCCACAAAGTCCTAGGACACAGACACAATTCTGCCAGGTTCTTTGCCACTGTATGGCAAGGATGACCTTTACAGCAGCTTCCAATATGTTGTTCCTCATTTCCATCTGACACCTCATTAGCATGGCCTTTGCTGCCCATATTTGTACCAACAGTCTGATTATGATTAAGTAATCTCTAAGAAGTTTCAGATTTCACTACATTTCTTGTCATCTTCTGAGCCCTCGTAAGAATCACCTTTAACATCTATTCCTGGAAATATAGGCTTTTTCTAGCCTGCTCCTCCAAAATCCTCCAGCTTCTGCTCATTACTCAGCTCCAAAGCCACTTCCACATATTTAGGTATTTGTTGTAGCAACAGCCCCACTTCTCAGCACCAATTTTCTGTCTTATTAATAGTTCATTTTGTGTTGCTATAACAGAATACCACAGACTAGGTAATTTATAAAGAACAGATTGCAGCAGATCAAACTTGCAGCTTCTTATAATCAGTCTTAATCCATTCATGAGGGAGGAGTCCCCATGACCTAAACACCCCCTACTAGGCCACACCTCCCAACAGTATTGCGTTGAGAATTAAGTTGCCAACATGTGCCTTTTGAGGGACAGATTCAAACCATAGTAGTCCCCTTGGGAGATAGGAGCAGAGTCTACAGGGCATATCAGGAGAGTGCTAGTGGATTGTTTGCAAGAGTCTAAGTGTCCTACGGGGCACTTTGCTAACAATTTATATGTGTCTTGGGGAAGCTAGAGGAAGCTATGGGACATTCTTAGGAGATGTTAGATTTTTATATAAACTGTTCAGTTCCAAGGGAGAACTTTATTCTTTCTCTTTAGTCCCTGACACCTCAGCTGAACTCACCTGGTTGGTCAGACAAGGGAGCCAACAGAGGAATTCAAAGAAAGCTAGGGAACAGTATCCTAGCCACTGCTTAGGGCTCTCTGACAATGGGACCAGAGGTGTGGGTGGGGGCTCACTCACAAGCTGATTAAGTATGTCCCTGGTGCCAATAAACACCCTGCAGTGCAGCAAGACATTGAAACTTCAAGAGAAAGATTGAATACTGCTTTTGTCATCTTCCCTGATGAGACCTTACAAACTTAATCACATCCTCTCCAAAGGTAATTTTACTAAAGTTAATAAGGGAGAGTGTCATGGTGTGGCGTGTGTTACCACAAACTTTCTTCTTTGAGTGCCCCAACAGCAGCTGTTGCCAGGATAACAAAATGCAAACAGCAGCTGTAGCCATCTGGGTGCCACATCCCCCTCCAGGGAAGCCCAGACTCTGCTTGAACAGGCCTGCCCTGTATGCTCCCAGGAGTCCCAGACAAGAAACAGCTGTCCTCCTTAGCCCATTGCTCCACCCATTCTCTGCTCCCTCTCTCTCCCCAGAAAACTTATGGTCAAATCCAGGCAAGTGGCCCCACTTGGGTCTGCACATTCGCAGCCCCTGTGACTGATGCAGGTCCTGTTCCCTCTGCCACTCCCTGTAAGTCCAGGGATAGACCAAAAGGCCCAACAGCTTTTGCCCAGCTTTCAAAATCAAACAAGACTAGGGATTAAGCCAATGTTCTTTCTGACCACAGGGTGGATGAGAGTCCCTATGCAAAGGTTAAGATTCAATAGAAAAAGTTAAACTTCTTGGCCTTATAGGTATTATCTCATAGGTGACTGTGGTCCTCACAACCCCTGGCACCAAGATGATGGCAAAGTAGATAATATCTTCTGGTTTGGAGTCTAAAGCCACCACCACAAAGACTCTTTCCCAAGCCTGACTATGGGTAAGTCCCGGTGGGTCCCTATGAACCTCTATTTTTATGGACCCCGCTACTGAGTGTATTATTGATATATTGTATATGTACGCCTCTGCTGGCATTCACAGTTAGGGCCACTTTAGAGGGGCATATGGAAAACTATAAACCTATCTGACTCATGGGTTATAGCTAATGTCATGGCCATTTGATCAGGCCGTTGGAAAGCCTCAGATTGGCATATAAAGCAAGCTCCCCAATGGGGCCAAGGCATTTAGATAAAAATCAGTTCTGCTCCTAATAAGCTTTTTGATACCCATGTAGGTGTTCACCAGAAAGGCCTCTATGCTGACAAGGGAAAACACAATCAACAAGCAGACTGTGCCTGTTGGCTAAATGCAGGGACTAAAGTGCCCTATGCTCCAGAGCAAGTAGATGTGTGACAGATCACCTCCTGAATCCACAAGAGGATGATGCATAAAAATTCAGATGCCATGCCAGACTTGGTCTACCCAGATGGACTGCTACCGCAGTCAGAAAATGACAAAGCAGCATGGAAAATCTGTCCTTCCTGCCGAACCCTGGCCAAGGCTAAAAACACTACCCAGGGGCAGATACTCCAAGCCAACTATCCAGGACATTCTTAACAGGTTAATCACACATCTAAACAGTTTCACTGGATCCTGACTGCAGATGACACTTTCTTCAGTGTCTGTCTTAGTCATCCCTGTGTGTTCCACTGACTTGGACTACACTATTCAGAAGCTGCAAAACTACATTTGTTTCCTCTGCAGGTTTCCCAAACATATTACATCTAATAATGTCTCCAGATTTGTGAGCAAAATTATAGCTTCGGTCCATCAGTGGACACAATCATAGGGTATGTAGCAGACTGTCCATGCTTCATATCACCCTGAAGCCACAAGAGTGATTGAGTGATTTAAAGGATAATTAAAGGACAGGTTTTAGCAGCTGGTGAGGTGGGACAAGATAACCCCAGCTTGGACTATGTATCTGAGGAGAGCAGTCTGGAGTCTCAATGCAGCAATACTCTAAAGGGCATTTCTCATTTGTGCTATGCATTTGATAAAGCTGTCTTCCTCCTTCCTTCAATTGTACACCATTCTTTTACAGTATTGATACTTCAGTCTCTGTGGCAGGCCCTTCTACCTTTCTCTAAAAATCCAAATATATGGGAAATCAAAATGGCTATTAAACAGCAAGAAATGAGAGAAAGAATTTCAAAATCTTTTAAAATTTCAGAATTTTGTGCTACCCAATTCTTAAACATGATTATGTTTTTCTGGTCATGGTATAAAAAATGTTTTTCTATAAAAATGCTTTGTTCCTCTTGCACACAATCTTCCTGGATAAAAAGTTAAGATAAAAATTTTAAAAATGATTTTTAAAAATGTTAAGCTTTGCTTACTGTGTGAGATCCCCTTGCAACAATAGAAAAAAACCAAAACCCTGACACCTAGAGAGGTACAGAGGAGGGAGAAGGACATTAATGCTCTTTGTTTTTCAGAACTGCTCCAGAAAGTTTTCCCCTTTTCCTGAAAACAAAAACAAAAACAAAACTCTGCCTTTCCAAGATACTCTAAGTGTTTTGGCTTCAGATTGACCACTGAGCCTATGATCATACCTGACAGTGCTGACTCTGAGACAACTGTAGCTCCTGCATTTTCACCAAGAAAAGACACCTCTAGTTGTTGTCCACACTTATGAGGCTGATAAACTGAGGTCATGGACAAACAAAACTGTTTAAAACTGACTGCCTCAGGCAATACATCTAAAAGCAAGAACTACACTAAATTATTCAGACTGGACTGAGGATCTTTGGGCAAGAGTTTCTATAATGTGAGTCCACATTGAAAGCTCTCTTAACCTAACTGCTTGATTAATATGTGTCCTACTTGGTATGACCTAGTATTGTAAACTCTTTGTTTCCAGAGGCACTATGTGTGCCCTATGGAATTGTATTTCTTATGTATGTACCCTGACTATCGTGACATCATCTCAGCCCTGAAAGCCATTCAGGTTAGCTTCAATTTAATGGCCACAATTGTGCTATGTCTGAATTGATGCCTCAGCCAAAGTAAAAAAAAAAAAATAGAGAATTTTTTAAAAGAAACCTCCTGGCTCTCTAACATGGACTCTAATGGGCTATTGGACATATTTTCCTAGCTTGACAACAGTTGGGGCTCATGGTTATGTTCAATTCTCCATAGAACCCTTATCATGCTGCTTAAAGTGATTTTGAGCCTGGCCTTGGTCCACTGTTGTCTTCAAAGTAATTATTAGATTATTATCACAGCCCTTCAAAGTCTACTTTATTTAGGCCCATGATGGCATATCCCATGTTTCTCACTCATGTCCTAAAAAACCAATGGGTGGATTTGAAAAGTCCAGCTCCTAGTGAAAAACCTATGTATAATTTTTCAGGCTTGACCATAGGTGATACAAAGGCTTTACCTGACCAGCTTCATGGGGGAAAGCTGTTCTCCCTACACAGACTTGGTCTATAGCGAATACATTGCAGTCTCTGAAAGGAGTTGCAGTCAAGGACTCATGCTTACTTGGCCAGCCATGCTTTTATGCATACCTGCATTCCTAGCCTAGCCACCTTCATTTGGAGATCTCTTTACTGGGGGCTTCCCCTTGTACAAAGCCAAAACCTCCTTATGACAGGTGGAGAGTGGATGAGACTTAAAATTATTTTTCCCCCTACTCTGACTGAGTAACTAGTACTTTTCCACTCTTAGCCTTTCCCTTTCCCCCTTTCCATGGCCCACAGGTCCATAAAACTGCAGGAGCCTTTAGTTCAGAACTCTCTCAACAGGGAGACAGCCCCCATGTGTATACTAATCCACCTAATTTTTGACTGGTACCATTCCATAGGGAAAAATGGAACTACAGGGAATTGACACTTCGGTTTAGCCTCTTGCAGTAAGTAATTAAAGGCTTGACTGCAACTTTTATTTTGGCTTGCCTTAATTAGCTATTCTGACACTTGGAAGTTCAATACTCTCTCTAGCTCGGCTGAGCTCCTGACACAAAAATCAGTAAGGAAATTAAAAATATTACATTAGAAAATATTCACTTAATGCAAAAGAAGGCAGTGAAGCATGAATAGAACAAAAATTACATAAGACATAGAAAATGAATGTAAATGGTAGATGTAAATCTAAATATATTAATAAGAACATTAAATGTGAATGTACTAAGCATTCCAATCAAAACACTGGATAAAAATGTAAAATCCATTTATATGATGTCTTCAGGAGACACAATGTAGAATTAACTATACAAATAGATTGAGAATAAAAGGATGTAAGCTTCCTGCTTCATGCAAACAGGAAGCATAGGAAAGCTGTATTGGCTATACTAATAATAGAAAAAATAGATTTTAAAACAAAAATGTTACTGGAGATAAAGAGGGACATTTTATAATAATAAAAGGTGATCCTATCAGGAAGATATAATGATTATAAACAGAGCACAAAAATATACAAAGCAAAACTGACATAAATGAAGGGAAAAATAGACAATCCAACGATAGTTAAAGAGTTTAATACCTCTGTTTCAATAGAGGTTTTCCTACATATTCCTCTAGAATTTTTATGGTTTCATGCCTTATATTTAAGCCTTTTATCAATCTTGAATTAATTTTTGTGAGTAGCGAGAGGTATGGATTCTGTTTCATTCTTCTGCATGTGGCTTTCCAATTTTCCCAGCACTGTTTATTGAATAGGGCATCTTTTCCCCAGTGTGCATTGTTGTCGGCTTTGTTGAAGATTAGTAGGTTGTAGGCAGGTGGTTTTATATCTGGGTTTTCTGTTCTGTTTGATTGGTCTATGTCTATTTTTGTACCAATACCATGCTGTTTTGCTTTTTATAGCCTTGTAGCATACTTTGAAGTCTGGTAATGGCTTTGCTCTTTAGTTAAAAGAAGTGAAATATGCATTAAGGAGGAGTATATAGGTGCCAAGTTAATGAGGGCTGAACTGTAGGAGCTTTGTAATGTGTCAATTTGGCTAAGATGAACTACATTTCTAAGAATTCTTTCCTTTGTATGTTTCTGGTTGGGGTGGTCCACAATAGAAACTGCCTAACATTTGGAAAACAGAAATAAAACAATAGACATGTTTTACTCCTCTAAGGATGATGTAGGCCAGCAGCCCTGTTGTGGATCACATACATTTTTGTGCATCTGCTGGTTCACCTTGTTGGCAATGGCAACAGCTTCGTCTACCAGGGTCCTATTCCTCCAGTTTCCCTAATTTCTGGGTAGTTTTAAGAGGGGCTTTGTGGTAAGAGTTCCATTTTGCTCGCAGATCATACATAACAGAAAATTTTTGGATTGAAGCTGGAGAAAGTCAGACATGGGTTCCAGTGAAAGAAAAATACAGTTTCCATCTTGTCTGCATATTCCATTTTCCCCTACATTTCCCCAGATTGTATTCATTCTTCTTTCCTGACCCCATGTCTTCTGAGTTGAGGATCAGCGCTAGACTCTGAAGAAGCAGCTGAACCAAGATTGTCTTACCAGTTCTCAAAATAGGGTAGGATCAAATCTCTGTTATAAATCCCTTCATAGAGAGAGACAGACAGTGTCTTAGTATATTTGTGCTGCTACAACAAGACTTCACAGACTGAGTAATTTGTAAACAATAGAAATTTATTTCTCACAGTTATGGAGACTAGGAAATTCAAGATCAAGACACCAGCAGGTTTGGTGTCTGGTGAGGGCTGTTCTCTGATTCTAAGATGGTACCTTGTTGTGGAATCCTCCAGAGGGGATGACCAATGCTGTGTCCTCATATGGCAGAAGGAACAGAAAGGGCAAATTTGCCCCCTCAATCCTTTTTATAAGGCACTAATCCATTTATGATCCTATTGATCTATTTACTTCCTGAAGGCCACTCCTCTTGTTTTGCAGATTAAGTTTCAACATGACTTTTGGAGAGGACACATTCAGTCCTTAAGCAGAGCATCAAGGACACTCTCAGACAACAAGCACATTTTGAGGGGGGCAAAGTGAAAACTGTGCTTCCCATTGAGGGATCTGCAGCCTATTTTGAAGTCCATCTTAAGTCCTCCCTCCTTTCCTGAGAGAAGCCCACCCACTATGACCCCTCCTGATTCTTTCAATGGCACAGTTTTTGTAGTAAATATATTACTTGTAAAGATGCTTAAGCCATGAATCCATTTCGAATTCAGCATTTTCCCCTGACTTCGAGATCCTTATTTCCAGAGATTGTGGTACCTGCTTCTCAGGCTCTGACAATGTTTTTTTGATTGAAGGTGCAGGAAGTGGGGTGGAGACAAGCTGGTCTGGTCCACTCAGGGCCATTGACTTTCTCTGTATCTGATTAATTACCCTTTCTACATTATATTTATTATTTAAATTATTATATTATTATTAATTATCATGTTTTATGATAATACCATTCTCCCTTCTTGAAGTGGGACAGTAGGCAAAATTAATAACATCTAAATATGGTTAGATACAGTAGAGATTTATTGGTATTATTTTTTAAATGTAATATTTCTTAATTCATTTGCTATGCTTTTTTCTAAAATATTTTTCAGATTTACAAAACATTTTTCTTTTCATTATAAAAATGAAAAGGTGTTTGATCTCTCCATAATTTTAAAACTTTTTTACACTTGAGGTCTTGGCTTAGTGGGGCTGAATACAACAGAAAGTCTTAGTTTACTCAGATCATCCTAGGAAGCCTGCACTTTCAATGTTTGCCATGATTGCCTTTAACAGGTGTCCCTCTTTCTGTATTCATTCTTTGGAGGTTTGATGTGAATTCGGCAGCGTTCATTGCTTTCCAGTTCCTGTTTTTAACATTTCTTCAATTTCAACCCTCTGTTCTGACTGTATCCATTTCAACTTTATATCTTCTTTACTAAGTAGTTTTAATAACACTAAAACATGAAAAAAAAATTTTAATTTTATTTATTGAGTTTTTTAGAGACAGGGTCTCTCTATATTGCTGAGGCATGCCTTGAACTCCTGGCCTCATATGATCCTTCTACCTCAGCCTCTCCAAGTAGCTCTTTTCTCTTCTTTTACCACTGCTGACATCTGAGCTATACAATCACTTTATGACTCTGTCCCTACTGGAATGAACCATCTCAGGTAGAAATCAGGCAAAGAATCACAGTGTGTGTGCCTCGGGGCACAACCATATTAGAACAATACAGTTTTGCTGACAATGGTGGAATTAAATGAACAGAACTTGTGTGGCACTAAAAGGTAGCTCAGGACCCTAGGGCCACAGAGGAAAAAGAAGATTCTGAGCAGTATTAGAACCAAAGGACCTTGATCACTCATTGGACAGAGGGTATGTCAATCATTCCTTCTCAGTAAATGATCTTAGAGCTCGTGAGAAAGAGGTGTGGCCCTTTGGTGAGCCTTCCAAAGGGGCTGTGCCCCTGTCACCTGCTCATCTCAATCTTTCTGGTCTTGCCCACTGCCATTTTGGTCACAGCCTTAGTGGGTTGCTGCTCCGGCTGCTCTCCAGTCCTTCCTGTCTTGTGACCTCCAAAGGTACCAATCACTGACTGTTCTCCTCTGCGCAGCCTTCTTCTTTGCCATCCCCACCACTTCCCAGCAAGCCTCTCTGCCATCGGCCTTTGTCTTCTCTGCAACGGTCAACTCACTTGGGCTGCAGCCATCTCATCGCTAGGTGGCGTCACCGCTGCAGCCGCTCCAGTTGAGACACTAAGTGGTGTCCCTCCTGCCATGTCTGCCACAGGGGAGCAAAACTCGACCTTAAGTAGCCAGGACAGAGCTGATGGCCACACGGGACAGGCCCCCAGACAAGTCGTGTTCCCCGTGGCTCCTGTAGAGGAGTGGGATGGCGTCGCAGGGACTGCAGCCTTTCTGGCTTCCCCGGTGGTCTTGCAAGCCGTTAGGGAGGAAGAGGGTGGGCAGGAGGTGGCCTGGCCCAAAGTTGAGGAGGCTAGGGATGGCAAGCCAGCTAAGCAGGAGTACATTGGGGAGGGACAGGAAGAGGATGAAGATGAGGAGGAAAATAAAGAGGAACAGGACTATGGCGATGAGGAACAGGATGATGAGAATGAAAGGGAAGACCAGGATGTGGAGGTACAGGAGGAAGGTGCCGAAGTCATTCTGGATGCCCGTGAGTTCTCTGCGGCGGGGTTTCATTCCCTATTTCGGAACTTGGTCCATTCCCTTCTACACCGTCTCTATTATAACAACCATGTCCTAGTCCGGCCCCATACTGGCCACCTGGTGGTCAGGCATGGTCCCGGGGAACCAGAATACACGACAGACGGACCCACTCCCCAGGAGGGCGAAGACATGGTAGAGAGAGCAGAGAACTCGGAGGGTGAATACTCAGCAGAGGGAACCAGAGTGCCTGAGGAATCTGCAGAGGGGTCCACATCCTAGAAGTCAGAGAAACATGATGAGGCCAAGTTCCAGAAGGACGAGTCCCTCACTAATGCAGCAATGTTCTATGAGATGGGGGCCTGTGCGTTTGAGGGGGCTGAGGCCTGCAAGTGGCAGCAAAGTCATCCAACCCTCACAGCCTCTGTTGGCGCATCTGGCTCACTTGCAGGCCATGCTCAGCACCTGCCTGCAGTGGTTAAGCCGCGGGTCAGTGCTCTCAAAAAACTCCAGGTGGGATATGCACAAGTAGAAGCCCAATTCTATAAAGACCTTTACAATCTTGAGAAAAAGTATTTTGCCTTCTATCAACCTCTGTTTGAAAAGAGATCTGAGATCATCAATGCAGTGTGTGAGCCCACAGAAGGTGAATGTCAATGGGAAGTAGGTGTTCAGGAAGCAGCTTGGGAGGAAATGGAAAAAGAGCATGAAAGCAAAGGGCAAACAGATGGCATACCTCGCTTTTGGTTGACAGCTTTTAAAAATGCAAAGATTCTTTATAGGATGATTGGTGAAAATGATGAACTTGTACTAGAGCACTTGAAAGATGTAAAAATTAAATTTTCAGGGGTTGAGGAACCAATGAGCTTCACCATAGAATTTGTCTTTAAGTCAAACGAATACTTTTTCAATGAAGTTCTGATGAAAACATACCAAATGCGATCAGAGCCAGATGATTCTGATCCCGTTTTCTCCCAGGGGCCAAAAATCATCAGCAGCACAGGGTGTGAGATCTACTGGAAAGAGGGGGAAAATGTCATTGTGAATACTGTCAAACAGCAGAAATGTGAGGGCCATGGAAGTGTTGTACCAACCAGTAGGAATGTGCCCAGCTGTTCTTTTTTCACCTACTTTTATTTTTCTGAGGGTGGAGTACTGGGTGCCACTACTG
>CAUYRT010018106.1:0-19930 GCA_963574885.1 Lepilemur ruficaudatus
CATGCCTGTAGTCCCAGCTACTTGGGAGGCTGAGGCAGAAGGATCCCTTCAGCCCAGGAGTTTGAGGTTGCTGTGAGCTAGGCTAATGCCACGGCACTCTAGCCCGGGCAACAGAGTGAGACTCTGTCTCAAAAAAAAAAAACAAAAACAAAAAAACAAAAAAAACTAATAAACAAAAAACAAACCATACCAAACAAAATTCAAAGCACCTATGGGTTAGGAACAGAGAAATGTTAAGAAACTGTGAAAAGCAGGATATAAAGGCAGCTACTCCCCTGGGCCAACTTCCAGGCAAGGCTCTGTGATTCCTTCTGGTGGCACCATAACCCAAAAATATCCTTTGCCTGAATTTTTGACTTTACTTGGTTAACTGAAAGCCTTTCCAAATAATGATTCATTTTGGTTAATGCTACATCTTCTTTAAAAATGCAAACCCTTGTATAAGAATTAAAAGGCTATCAATCCTTATGCCTCAGTGTGATTTAGTTGACTTAAACTACTCTGTGGCTTCCTTTGGGAATACCCAAAATGTGAGGGTAACATGGAAGGGGACTTTTTAGAGTAGGAAGTCTGCCTAAGGGACAAAGAAGTTACTACTTTTTAATTGCATGGCCTAGTAAGACACCATAATGGAAAAACTTAGGCTTTTGCTATTCTACCACAAATACAGTATGGGGAACAGTCAAGAACACAAGCACTAAATACCAGACCAGCAAGGTTGAAGTCTAGATTCAGACCCCAACTTTGCCACCTATCAGAGGCTAGTTAACCTCAGAATACAGAGGAACATCAGTTTGGATTGTTCCCATGGATAGAACAGCCTTCTTACAAATATCTAGATTTACTGAGTACCTAACAGGTGCCAAACACAGTAGCAGACACTTTACAGACACCATCTGTTTAATTGTCCCAACACTCTATGAGGTACAATCAGTAGCTGCCCAAACCACTCTATGAGGGTTGTAGATAATAAGACCTGATTATACTATCTAATTTTACAGATGAAACCATCTCAGGTTAAAGGACTTGCCAATTGTCACACCATCCTAAATCTAATCACCAGAACATAAACCCACTACACAATAGAATATTGCCTTCACATTTAGCAATGATGCACTAGGCACACAGGAATACTCCAAAGAGTACCTTCCTCATTAATCTGATAATGTGGAATCCAGCTCTATTTTGCATTATTCCTTAACCAGCCTGTTAACGCTGGCCAAACAGTCTTGTGTTTCCCAAATATAACATGCCCAGTAACATTTGATAACTATTTGATAACTTGAACTTCTAGGCTTTATAGACCACAACGATCATGAAATGTGGCTGGTTATTTGGCTTCTAGCATGTCAAAATTCTGAGTAATCTTCCTATCAGTAGAGGCTAAATAATGTACACAAGTTAAAAATAATTGGAAGCAAACAAATAGGACCAAAGTGCCCTAACTTTTTATCTGGTTCTTAGTCTTCATGATTAATTAAGTGATGAAATATAGCATGGAAAAAATGAGATGATGATATAGTTGTGAGACTCTTATCTCTGATGAGTTATAATATATAATCCTTGCTTTATTTTCTTCTTAATGTGGAGTGGCTAACTTTCAAATGACAATTGTCCATTCCATGCAACTGTTTAATGTTCAACATAAACCATAACATTCCCTCTACTCCTATGTAAGAAATTTACACCTAGTTAATGCCTACAGGCTTGAAGTTACTTCCACAAGTCTAAATTGGAACAATATTATAGCTCAAAATACTACTAGCTTTTGACCTATCTCATGATCATATACATTTAACTGGTAGAGTAATAACTAAGGTAAACATTTCCTTCGCTTATAAACAGTATGCAAATACACCAGTAGGACAATAGTGCCTACTACTAAGTACCCTTGAAATACTATATATAACTTAGGTGTGATAAAACTAAAAGAGATGTAATGAGATCTATCTGGTAATTCCACTAATTAACTTCTTTTTGGTGATCCGAATTTATATACACCAAGGTAGATAAACATATAGGGAGGGTATTTGGCTTATTTCAACCTAATTTATCCAGTTTAAGATTTTAATAATATTCTTCAGATAAGAAGTGGGTGAAATCTCCAAAAACAAAGAGACCCTGGATTTTATTTACTCTGTCCCTCCCAAGAAGCTATCCTCCTTTAAGCCGCCAGGCTTATCACAATTACTACAATAAAATCCTATTTTGAGCCAGAGTCTCCTAGTGAATAATTACATCTTGTTTAAGGATTAAATACTGCATTAAGAGCATGTATTTAAACATATTGATGTTGCAGCTTGGGCCTCCCCCTATCCCTAGGTATTTTACACCTAGGAGAAATCAGGTCAATCTTCTTGTCATGCCTCACTCAGTCCTTGTCAAGAACTTCAAAACAGCTTCCCCCAAAAGATAGTTTGATAAACAATTTACTATATATTTAATATATCTGGAAATGGAAATAAATAACGGTAGTATCAACAAAAAATTTGAGGAAGAAAAGGAAGAATACCCATGTATTCTCACTTAAATTTTTTTTCTCATCCCTGAAGAGCCAAAACCATGGAAGCTCAACATAATTCCTTCTTGTTATAGAACATCTGGATGGATCCACTTTCTGCTTTTTAAGAAAATCCAAGACTGTCAATGAAATTACACTAAGCAACTTAACAACTAACACACTTTTCAGAATGAACACTCAATGAAATTCACTTCCAACTGAATCTTTTTAAAGAAGCTTCATGTAATCCAACACAATTTTTCTCAGTTACAGACATTATAGTGTTACACAAAACAGTGTGGGCTGACCAGCAGTCAGAAAACCTACGTTCTAGTCCTGGTTCTGCTAGCTAAATGAACCTGGACCAGTGGTTAAGATTTCTGAGCCTTACTTTCAGCACCATTAAAATGTAGTCACAAACTAAATGAACAGCCAAGATTCTATGATTCCATGACTATGATGAATATAAAATCATAGTAATGACTTATCTTTAAGTCCTTTAATTTCTCTGAAAATAAATCTACAAGTTTTAGAAACAGTATAAGTCAAGCCATAGCTGTGATTTAAAATAATAATTAAAAAAAAAAACCCTACAGCTAGCTCTTCTTCAAAAATTCAAGACAGAACATGGATAACTGAATTTAAAAAATAACTTCTAATTATTTTCAACTTCTCTCCCAGACCTTTAACAAGAAAAGAAAACTTGACCTAGTTTCTCCTATGAATCTTTAGGTGGAAGTACCAAAGACAGTGAAATAATTTTCTGCTTGTCATTTGAAGCTGGTCCTATTCAAATTCATAGATAAGCTACTCTCCTAGATGCAGTGGTTGGGGAGCAAGTACAGCTGATTGGGAGCATTATGGAATCAAAGGAAGTTACCTCCCTTCTAGAAGCTACCTCTCAAAAATAGAACCTCTAATAAAAGGCTGATCTAAAATGTCATCTTATCTACTTTTCAATGATCTCATTTATTTACTTACATTTCTCTTTATTTTACAAAGGCATGGGAGAAATTTACTGATCTATAAGGAAGGTTTCAAATGTAAATTACTTAACAAAGTTTCACTAGCTATCTGGACTAGAGCTCAAAGACAGAAATTATCAAGTTCTTTGATGCCTGAAGTTGCAGCTGTACTGTTTTTTACTGACTGCTCACCTACCTTGCAGGTATGTTGAAAAAATTAATACTATCTGCTATTTAAAGTTTTGAAAACACTTTCAATTCCTCACAAGATTAGGACACTGCTAAACTCACAAATTCAGTATTTTATTAGATTCTATTAGATGTACAGTAGTCCTTGTTTTTCTTAATTTGTCATTGATCTTTAAGACACAAACACATCTGAAACAATTCTTTAAATGTCACGTCTTTCTATGCCATCTGCCAGACCTTACTAACTTACTTCTTTTTTAGTTTTGCAGAATGAACATGACCTTTAACGTGCAGGTATATGACAGCCCTGTTTACAAGAGCAAAACTGAAACCATCTAACCATAAGAGACCACTAAATAAATTACATAATTATAGGACATATATAGCATTTATAGGATATAATTACGGTATATAAGCTAATCTACAGCATATCCATACCTGTATTGTATATAGTATATTTATATATTACATTAAATATTATATATTCTAGCATATCAATAAAATGGAACACAGTACAGCTATCAAAAATTAAGGCATCAAAGAACAGTGACTGGCAATGAACACTGTCTATGATACATTGCTAAAAGAAACTGGAGCAAAATAGACCATTTTTATTTTAACAATGTTTATTTCTTCAAAAGACCCTTAATTGGAATTTCTAATGATGAACCAAAAGAAGCTTACCAATAATCTAGCTCATAAATTAGCCAATTTCCAGATGCAACAGCAGGAGTAACAAGTACAGTAGCCATTTTTTGTATTCGGGAAAAAAAATCTAAAGAATCAAAAGGGTCATACATAGACAAAATGTTGTTTGTAGTTATCGCTAGGTATAGGAATATAAGCACTTTTCTTCTTCTTTTTTTTTTTATTTCAGCATATTATGGGGGTACAAATGTTTAGGTTACATGCATTGCCTTTCCCTTCCAGAGTCAGAGCTTCAAGCGTGTCCAACCCCCAGATGGTGTGCATCGCACTCATTATGTATGTATATACCCATCCCCTCCTGCCCCCTCCCGTCTGCCCGACACCCTATAAATGTTATTCCTATATGTGCACTTAGGTGTTGATCAGTGAAACCAATTTGCTGGTGAGTACATGTGGTGCTTGTTTATCGATTCTTGGGATACTTCACTCAGTAGAATGGGTTTCAGCTCTATCCAGGAAAATACAAGAGGTGCTATACCACCATTGTTTCTTATAGCTGAACAGTACTCCATGGTATACATATACCACATTTTATTAATTCACTCATGTGTTGATGGGCATTTGGGTTGTTGGTTGCCTGGGCTAAAGTGCAATGGCGTTATCATAGCTCACTGCAACTTTAAACTCCTGGCCCCCAGCGATCCTCCTGCCTCAGCCTCCCAAAGTGCTAGGATTATAGGTGTAAGCCACTGCGCTCAGCTACTTTGTCTTTCTTATATAATGTTTTTATAAAGTTTAAAATTCAAATAAAACTATTTTCTGTAAATGCTAATTAACATAAACAGAATTACACTATGCAAGCCCCCATGTGATAACTGTCACAATATATGTTTGTTTAATTCAATTAGCTTTAAAGCCTAGTATAGGAAAGCACTTAAACTAAACCTACTCTACCACTTCTGGAGAAATGGGAGGCCATTGCCCACTGTATACTTATTGCCATAGTCCATTGCTCCTAACCTGAGACCAAGAGGTACACCATGAGGCCGGGCACGGTGGCTCACACCTGTAATCCTAGCATTTTGGGAGGCCGAGGAGGGCAGATCACTCAAGGTCAGGAGTTCGAAACTAGCCTGAGCAAGAGCGACCCTGTCTCTACTAAAAATAGAAAGAAATTAATTAGCCAACTAAAAATATATAGAAAAAATTAGCCAGGCATGGTGGCGCATGCCTGTAGTCCCAGCTACTTGGGAGGCTGAGGCAGAAGGATCGCTTGAGCCCAGGAGTTGGAGGTTGCTGTGAGCTATGCTGATGCCACGACACTCTAGCCTGGGCAACAGAGTGAGACTCCATCTCAAAAAAAAAAAAAGAGGTACACTATGCAAAGTGCAGGAGAAAAGTTCTGCTCAAAGACCAAAATGGATAAAAGGGTAGAGAAAGGGTGAATAATTGTAGTTTTTCTGCTGCTTTACCATAACACGAAGTACTTGGAGAAAGAGAGTTGTAAAACTCAGCATTAAGAGAAGGTGGTTTGTTCTATGAGGGAAATTTATAGCAACAAAATGCCTTATGATCATGAGTTATTCCTCTAGCATGCTAAAGATTCAAATGACTCAAAGTTCACACAAAGTTCCCTCTAAATTGGGTCTTCCCTGAAGCCTTTAAAACTATTTCATGTAAATACAACAGGGACATTTTCATTGAATTAGTTGATACTAATAACATAAGAATAGTCAGGGAATCATCTACTGAAAATAACAAGGACTGCTGTAATATTTCACATTGGATGTTGTGTGATGGAATCTACTATTACTTCTGACAAGGGCTCAGTCTAACAGGACCAGCAAGGCCACACTCAGCATCAGCAGACCTCTTGGCCTGTGACAGGCCTCAGTCCTTTTTATCATATGCTATCTGACTTATACAATTGTCCCCTTCACTGAGAATGAGCATGACATTGTATCATGACAAAATCCTTAATATAAAGTATACTAAAGTAAGTTTACCTTTTATGTAATAACTGTAGTATCACATTTATATACTGTATAAATAAAATCTGTTCTTCGAATCATTACATAAAGCAAACTTCCCCAATTAACTTAATGGAAGCCTTAAGAATTTTTTTTAGGAATGCATATATCTCCCCTCCCCATTTTAGCTATTTTTATAAATTTATTTTTTCTTACACCAGGTTTTAAGAGTAGACCACACCTGTATTCTGACAGACTGGCAGCTTCTAATTTGGGACAGAACATGTACAAAAACCTAGACAGAAATTTTAATAGACAGGATGTGTCATAACATTTGTTCTATAAGAGCTCTCCAGATGCAACCTAAATGTGCTTTATCTTGGGAATCTGGTCCATGTGAAGGCCCATGTGGAGAGTGGGAAATTCCTCTTTCATTTAAGTCAAGAGATAACCAAGTAAAGAAACAAACAACAAAAGATACTTTCTTCATAAGCAAAGGATTCTAATGGCACCTGTTGAGTAAATTAAACTATATGCTTGATGCTCGGCAACAGGAAACCTGTCTCTGAAATATGACAGAGCTGTGGTCCAAATCACATTCAATGGTAAAATTCAACCAGGCTTGAGGAAATCAGGGGAACTGTTTATATGAGCCGTCTCAAGCTCAAACAAACAAGCTCAACTCGTGCCCTCAATTTCTCCTTATTTCCTTTGCTCAGATGTTAGGGATTCAATCTGCTTATACTCCTTAAACATTACCTCACCCACTCTATCCCCTGGACTATGGAATGAGATGCTATTTCTCCAGTTACCTCTTTTCTTACTGTCCTTAGAGACAAATAACCCTGGCCCAAGGTACTTAACTACCTAAATTCATTCACGTGTAAAATGGGATTAGCATTAGTACTTGACTCAGATTAGGATATGAATACCAAATCCTTAGAACAGATTCTGGCACATAATTAGCATTGTGTCAACTATTAATAGTATGTTTTTATTATCATTAGATTATTAAGTATTTAGAACAATGTTTTAAAAAAGCATTACATATTAGTATCATTATTATTAGTTTTAAGTATCAGATTGTTAATTGTTATATAAAGTAAAATAATAATAATGGAAAAAATTTTAATTTAGAAATCTTACAAAAATCTTACATTCATGTCTCCTGACTACTTGATGACTAACATAGCACTTGCACCAAAAGTTCATTTTGAGGTGGCTCCTCCATCCTTTCTTACATCTGTTCCTCTGTTGTGCCTTTCATGTATCTAGCCTTCATCTACTAAAACTCTAATGGTCTCTTATGGCCTAACTTAAATGGGTCTTCTTTCACACAGTAATAAACTTATATTTTTATATTAGTTTTCTTTTTTACCTCTCTCTCCAGTTAGAATATAAACTGCATGAGAATAGGAATAATTACATTTTATTAAAAGATGAATCCCCTGTGCCTAAAACAGTATCTGGCATACAGATTATCAAGAAATATTGTTGAATAATGAATATTCAATCTGGCCTACCCCAGACTTCTTGTTAGATAAATAAATTCTTATCTGTTTAAGCCACCATAGTCAGGTGCTTTGTTACTTACAGCTGAATGCATTCCTGACTGTTAAAGCACTACAAAATACTAACAAAATATTTGTTATCATCCCTGCCATTGTTATTACTATAATGAATTAACTAGCATTATTATGTACTTACTATGTTCTACGCATGATGCTTAGTATTTTTAGCACATTGCTAAATAAGCATCATATTTTATAACCTTTACGGTAACTTCTGAGGTAAATATCGATTTTTCAGGCTCAGAAAAGCACTTGCCCAAAGTAACACAATTAATAAATGACAGTTATAAACTGTAAACCCAAATTACTGGCTCCAGTGTCTACACTCTTACCTAGCATGCTATATGGCCAGGTCCATGAAATATCCATATATAAGTCTTTTCTTCTTAAAATAAGCTCTACCAGTAAGGAATCCTGTTCTTCAAGTCATGCTATCCACCAAAGCAATTAATATATTAGGCCCAAGCAACTACTCAGTAAATATTTATTACAGATAGACAAGTGAATACCAATCCTGCTTTGGAAATCTGAGCTTTTGTAAAAATGAGATATGAATAAACATTGTTAAAAAACCTATATTTATGAGTGTGTGCTTCTACTTTCTCTTGATTACAGGGATTTTCCTTCTGTTTTGATTGTATTTGCCATTCAAGCATCTGGAATCTAAAAACTGTCTCTGCTATGGTTTGAATATTTGTGTCCCCTAAAATTCTTATGTTGACATCCTAACCCCCAACATGATGATGGTACCATGAGGTGGGCCTTTGGGGGGTGACTAGACCATAAGGACTGATCCCATTAATGGGATCAGTGCTCTTTTAGAGGTCAGGGAGAGTTCATTTGCCCCTTTGGCTATGTGAGGGAACAGCAAAAAGTCACCACCTATTAACCAGGCCCTCACCAGACACCATATATGCCAGGGCTTTGATCTTGGACTTCATAGTCTTCAGGACTATGAGAAATTAATTTCTGTTGTTTATAAGACACCCAGTTTATGATATTTATGGTTATAGCAAAAACAGTCTCCTAACAAATTAAATGATTGTTGTTTTACATTCTATGTATTTAAAGGTAATGACAGATTTATTTTCAACCCAAGCCAGTGGGTTTTCTGCCACATACAGTAACCCCTAGGTCCTTAGGCAGTTTTTTTTCATGCAAAATAATGCCAGCCCCTTGTTGGGTAAGACAAGTAAATAATTGAAAACACACACACACACAGCATATACATACACATAAAATAGCATATGTAGAAGGCAGTCAAAAACTGACTGGACTCATGAAGAGAACTTCTAATGCAGGCATTTCTCTTTTCCTTGCCTTTAGCTAAGTGATCTACAACCGTTTCACGTATCAGACAATAAGTAGAGATACTTACACAGCTGCAGATAGATGAATGAACTGTGTGATGCTGAAAATCTGTGAATTGAAGTATCTAACACATGAACTGAAATAAAAAACATTCTCCTCCTCCAAATAGTTGTATGAACAAATCAAAGGAAAAAGAAGAGTTGGAGGGAAAAATGAGATGAACAAAATCTGGTCTATGTGACACATTTATAAAACTGATGGCCTGTCAGCAAGATACTGATGAATATTTTTGCAGGATAAAAATGGCAACTCAGGTCTAAAAATAAACCACTGCGCTGCAGACCTGTCTGGTTCAGCTACACCACTGGAATACAAACACCTTCACTCACTAGTACATTTTGACTCAAGGTTTCACAAAGAAGGAAAAACTGAACAATTCATTAATAAGATATTTTACATGGTTTTAAATCACTTATGTTCTCTCTATATATACCGAGTTTAAGTTTAAATGATCTTCATTTTCTAAAAAAGGTAAAATAAATGGTAATAGCAATAAACCATTAACTCACCTTTTATAAAAGATTACTTCCTCCTAACCCAATTATAACAAAAGAGTGGTATTATCACCATCTCATGATAATATCCTAAAATAGGAATTTAAAAATAAAATTATAAATTATTTCTAAGCCATGCTGACTTGAATGGCAGATCTAGTCAAAATGCTATCTCCAAATGACTCTGGAGATGGGATATAAAACCTATTATCTCATTTTGTATCCGAACTTACAATAAAAAGCTGTTAGCGAAAATACAAGGGCAAATTTACTATCCTTTATAAGCAGCACTTTAATTCATTAAATCTATTCACCTTACTCAATCCTGCCTTACATAGTTATGATTCTGGTCTTAGCTAAATGATGATTTCGATTCTAAGAAACCTCTGGAAGGCTCTCCTAGAATATCTTGAATACTATCATGCTACCTTTTTTAATAATAAAAATGAATTAATTCTCTATCACAATAAAATATGAATAAGTTACATTTGATTCTTTATGACCATACCCGACTGGAATAAAAAGAAAAAAGAAAAACAGATCAACATTTCAAGAACCAATGAAGTTCTCACAATAGTACAACAAACACTAATTCTTGACAGTAGATACTACACATTAAAATATAAATACACCCTCTAATATACATCCATATACTCCCTCTATTGCAGCTTGTGTCTTAATCGGATAATGGCAAAGTTTTCTAATAGGGAAAAAAATACAAAAAACCATAAGATAAAAACAATTTCATTTTAGGGGTTTTTATTCTCATCAATCTTATTTTTGTAGCAGGCATCACAAACTTAATAATGGTCAAGATAAAACACCTGATTTCCACTTCAAGCTCCTCTGTCAGAACTCCCCATGGGACCCCCCATCTATTCAGCTGCACAAGCCAAAAGCCTCAAAGTCAGCTTTGATTTCTCTCCTTCCCATATCCCATCTTCAACCCATCATAAGACCCGTCTACTTTGTCTCTCAAATACACACCATGTGTGACCACTCCTCACCCCCTAAAGCACCACCCCCTAGTTTGAGGCCCATCCCTCATATCTCCCTTAGATGACTAGAAACCTCCTTAATGTCCATCTTGCTTCCACCCTTGGACACTACAGTCTATTCATCACACAGCGGCCAAAGGCATCTTTGCAAAAAGTAAATGACATCACATCACAACCCTTCTTCAATTCCTTCAATGACTTCCCATTACTCAGAATAAAATCCAGAGTTCTTTCCACATCCTAGAGGATCTTTCATTGCCTCATCCATGCCCTTCTACCAACTTCTCTTACATGCTCCACTTATTCACACAGCACAGCCAAAGGCTTTGTCTTTCCTCAGACACACCAAACCTAGTCCCACCTGTGGGGCTTTTCACTTGCTCTCCCCTCTGCCTGGTATGCTCTTACTCCAGAGCTTCACATGATTGATTGGCTCCTTCTCATCATTAAGCTCCACTCAAGGTAATGTCTTCAGAGAGGCCTTCCTGACCACCCTATCTAAAGTATCCCTACGCCACTATTCACATACCAGTTACTTTCTAGCCAAGATTCTTGCTTATTCCATCTCCACCTGCAATTATATTATCTGTCTAGTTGATTATTGTCCATCTCCCCCTATTTGAATGTAAGCGCAAGGTAAGTGTGTTGCCCATCACTGTATTCCTTAATAAAGCTAATGTATAAATTAATAATCTACAGCAGCAAAGACAGCAAACTCAAATACCTTATAGGAGACAAAGAGGTAATGAAAGTGAGTAAAGCAGGCAATTTCCAGCTAATATAGAAATGCAGGCTCACTACAACAGCAGCGTACTATTTTTCAAGAGAGGCCTGACATCAACCTTCTAAGTGAAATCTTCCATTTGCTTAATATTGGCAAATCACTGTGGCAAATTCCTCCCCTCAAGAGATGAAATCTATTTTCCCTTCCTTGGATTGTGACTTGTTTTGACCAACTTGCTAAAAGGAGATGTCAAAAACAATCACCGAAAATATGCAGCATTGGTTTTGGGACCTGATGAAAGGCAGAAGATGGAAATGTGGCTAGTAGGTTATTAGCAAAGGCCAGAAGAGCCATGAGAAAATTGCTGTTAGAGGCAGGAGAAAGCGTAACTCATGTTATATAATGGTGGAATGTCTGGTAAGACTGTTGCCTGCAATAATATTTACCTACTTTAATAATTATATGAGATAGAAATTTACCTAATTAACTTATGGAACTTGCTAATGATATTTCCAGGTAGAGCCCTAAAAGTGCCAATTGGCTCCTTTTAGCTGCATGTGATAGAGTACTGGAGAGAAATAAACTAAAGAAGGTCCTAGACTAAAGAAGAAGCAGAATTTAGAGGAAGTACAGAGGGCTGAGGACAGTCTCTACAACTGGCAAAAGATTCTCAATTTAACAAATGGGCACTCTAGGAGACCAAGGTGGGAGGATGGCTTAAGGTCAGGAGTTGTAGGCCAGCCTGAGCAAGAGCAAAACCTCCTTTTCCCATCTCCCACTAAAAATAGAAAAATTAGCCGGGCATTGTGGTACACACATGTAGTCCCAGCTACTTGGGAGGCTGAGGCAGGAGGATTGCTTGAAACCAGGAGTCTGAGGTTGCAGTGAGCTATGATATGCCACTGCACTCTAGCTGGGCTGACAAAGCAAGACTGTATCTAAAAAAAAAAAAAAAAAAAAGGAAGGAAGGAAGGAAGGAAGGAAAGAAATGGCCTCCGAGTAAATATCAATTCAAGAGCTTGTCCACAGATCTTTTATTAAAACCTTGAAAATACAGATCACTTAATTAAAACAAAAGCATCATAAAAAAAATACAGATCCTTCTCATCTATATAAAGGGATTTCTAAGAATCTTAAGGACCTTTTCAAACAACAGACTGATAGATCCAAAGTAAAGAGATATCTGTCTTGGAAAGGAATTATGAATGTGGCTTTTGAGACATAAAAATCAATCCCTAATAAAATTCAAAGAAAACTCTCAAAGTTTTAAAGAAAATTACAGTACTAAAAGTATCACCAGTTTGGACTAAAAGAGACTGAAACAATTCAAAATGGAAAAAAAAGAGTTTCTGTGGATCCTCAACTTCGTATAGATAGGAAGGAGGTTGAAAAAGCTACTTAGCTATAAATATGATCTATTCCTTATAAAAAAGAAAATAAGCAGCAGAGGAGACAGCCAAGAGTCCAAAGGGTAGAGTTAACAGTCTTAGAAAACAATGTATTAGGGAACCATTGCCAAGGAGCAGAACTGGGCACTAACCAAGGTTCAGTCTCAATATATGAGGCAAGATATATGGTAGCATGTGCTCAGCTGAATTTCAAAATTGCTATGGAGCAGTGATAGCTACATTCTTCCCTTTCTTCCTCTTTTCGAATGGGAAGGTCTACTATAGTTTTCTTGTCCCTGTCTCACCATTGTATGTTGGATAGTTGGGAGTGGGGAGGCAACAGGGGTAGTTAATTTGTCTTTTCAGTTCACAGATTTCTAGATTCTAAAAAGCTGCACCAGAGCAGCTGTGCCTGAGAAACTCCATAGGCATCTGGACTTTAGTTAGATGGTAAGACACTGGACTCTAAGTTAATGCCATAAAAGGATAAGACTTCTAGGGGAAGTAAGTTTATTTTGCACATGGAAGAAATGAGAATTGCTTTGCTTAGAGGGCAGACTGTGGTAAACCATTTCCAAAAATGGCTGCAATAATACCTCTTGTCTTACGACATTTTGCTATGGGAATTTGACATTCTCCCATCAAAAGGTGGAACCTTTTCCCTTCTGCTTAAATCTGGGCTGTCCTGTGACTTTCTTTGACCAAGAAAATATGGTAGAATTCGCATTGTATGACTTTCAGATGAAAGCTATAAGATACCTTACAACTTGTTTTTACTTTCCTGGAACTATCTCAGTACCATATAAGGAAATGCAACCTAGTCCAGTGAATGATGAGAGATCATATGGAAAGGCCACATGGAAGAAAACTGAGGCTTCCCAGGTAACAACTAGCATCAAGGCCCCAGACATGGAAGTAAGACCCTCTTGAATCCTCTTGCCCCAGTGGAGCTGCCTCAGCCAATACCATGTGGAATAGAGAAAAGCTGTCTCCACCAAGCCCTGCTCAAATTTACTAATCCACAAAAATCATAAACAATATACGGCTGGTTGCTTTTTTAAGCCACTAAGTTTTAGAGTAGTTTGTTATGTAGCAATAGGTAACTGAAACACTTGGGAAAAGGCCAGTCTGAATAATGGAAACGTTTGAATTCTTGAATTTTTAAAAAATGGATTTTTAATACACTTAAACATTCATAGTGACTTTTAGGATAATAACTTAGGATTCATTCGTTCATTCACCAAATATTTATTGAGCTCCTAATATGTGTTGGATACTGCTGAGGCCCTGGGAAAACAGCAGTGAATTAAATCCCTTGTGGAATCTATATTCCAGTGTGGGGAACAAGGATAGGCCTCCAGGAATCGGCTTTAATTAATAAAATGATTTCTAATTAGCACATCGATAGTGTAAGTTGTTTGCCAAATAACTAAATCTAGTTTTAACTTTCTCCTTGAAATTGTTACTTGGATGCTTTATCACTGTACCAGGAGCTATTTTTAGACTAGCCTTTCCTCAGACTGAGCTAGAAGAAAAACAAGGTCAAGATGATTTAAGACTACTAGTAAATTTTGTGCACCTGAATTTTCAGGTATCTCCTATGTACTAAATTTATTGCCTGATTTAGAATGTTAGCACTTTCACACCTTTGCTCTGCTGCAGTGCCCTTCCCCTGCCTTCTTCACCTGGGAAAATCCTGGCTCCCTCAGGTCTCACTGCCACGCCCAGTGTTTCTCCTTGTTCTCCCACCGCATCCTATGCGCACATAGAGCACACTGCTGAGTATTCCAAATTATTATTTCTTGTTTCCTTGTTGAACTGTACACACTAGATTATTAGTTCCTCCAGGGAAGGAACTGTTCTTTCATTCATTCCTAGCATAGAAGCCTACATGAATGATAATAAATGTTTGTTGAATGGATGGGCCTTAAAACCTTAAGTCATCGTTCCTTCATCAGTAAAATAGGGCTAATATCCCAAGGAGAAGATGGAATTGTAATTGCCTAGGAAACTATAAAGCATTACTCAAATATTTTATCATTATTTATCAGACATGAGCACAAATTGCCTATTTCCGATACTCAAGTTTACCCACAAAGCAGGAAGGCTTGCTACATTTAAGGACATTTGAAAAAGCATACCAATTTCCAAAGTTCCTATGCAGGTATATGTAAGTTCTGGTTTGTTGATGCTTTTGTTTTATTTTCATCAGTCATTCCATTTTGCAGTCACCTGTCATATCCTGTCTATCTGTATTTTAACTCAAAAGCACAAAAGAAAACCTTCAGGCTTTGAGACACATCCAAAGGGCAAACACAATTTAATTTGTGGGTTTTAAAATAGTCAAGGAATTCTAGATCTAGACTTATCAACTCAGTTTTCAAGACACAATTTCTATTTTCCCATAAATGTGGTTATTTGAAAACAAGGTGTTTACATGTTATAGTACTTCAGGAAGGATTATAAAAGTACAGAGGACTAAAAATATGCCTATGTACCATCAGGGTCGTAATTCTATCCCTGATATATCTATCTATCACCTGGCCAGAGAGACTTAAAATCTGGGCTTTCTGACACAGTAGCCACTAGACACACGTGCAGCTATTAATTTTAAGTTAAAATTAAATAAGATTAAAAATTCAGTTCCTTGGTCACACTAGCCACATTGTAAGTGCTCAATAGCTGGTGATGACCAAACTGTACAGTGCTTTTCCATCATCAGGAAAAGCTCTACTGGACACTACAATCTTACATGAGTGAAACATAGGTTTCATATCAAATTACTGAGCATTCTAACATGGCTCTCTGTAGTAATGAAGACAGTGTGATATTTCAGAAGAAATGTTAAACAAAGACATAGTCTCTGGAAATTCATCATTTTTTATAGTTGATAGAATGGAAAAGTTTACATTAAAATTCACTCTTTAAAGTGACAAATATTCCAATTAAAGACAATTCATTTTGTTTAGCAAAGTTCAGTCTCTGTATCACAGACCTTCTTATTAACGTACATCTTTAACATCACCATCTCTGGAGTTTGGGTTAAGTTAAGGGAGCACTTTTCTAAAAGCCCTGCCATCTTAAAAGTACGGAATATTTTCTTCAAATTAATATATCACACTAGTTTTAAAGTATTCTACCTGCTAAAATATATGAAGCAAATATTACTTGGGATTTTAACAGCTAAATATTAATTCTATAAAATCTAACTTTAGAGTACACTTTTTGAATAGTTTCTAAAGATAAAATAAATATCTCCGCAAACTTAACTAAATTTAAAAGATGATAAATTATAACAGTACTAAATTTATATTTTATATCCATGAAGTAGGTTCTTTTCTTTTGAAATATTAAACAAGCTTTCAAAAGCAGGATTCAAAGGCAGTGTACAGAAATTCCACAAATTCAATGGAATTTTCAAATAGTTTCAAAGTACAATGGGAAATCAACCGATTTAAAAAAAAAACAAATATTTTTGCTCACGGCCCTCTTGGGAGGGCAAAATATTAGTTTATTTTCAAATAGTAGATTAAACCTCAAAGGAAATTTCATTTTATTTTATTTTTTATGTTGTCCAGGCTGGTCTTGAACTCCTGGCCTCAAGCAATCCTTCCATCTTGGCCTCCCAAAGCACTGAGATTATAGGCATGAACCACTGCACCCAACCAAAAGTTCATTTTAATAAAAATCACCTTCAATATAAATTTTTAGAAACTCTTTGGTGCTCATCAGTACCCTCTGGAGTCAGTCATAGTTCAGAATGAACCAAATCTTAAAACATAGTAATACATTATTAAAAATACAAACAAAATATAGGTAAAGAATTTTTAAGTAACTTAAATCACAGTCATATCATAATTTCCCCTCAAAAACTTCAAAATTTGGGCCAGGCACAGTGGCTCATGCCCATAATCCCAGCACTTTGGGAGGCTGAGGCAGGAGGATCTCTTGAGCCCAGGAGTTTAAGACCAGCCTGGGCAACATAGCAAGACCCTCATCTCTACAAAAACATAAGAAAAAATAGCCAGGTGTGGTAGCATGCACCTGTAGTCCTAGGAAGGCTGAGGCAGGAGGATCACCTGAGCTCAAGAGGTCAAAGCTACAGAGAGCTATGATTGTGCCACTGCACTCCAGTCCGGGGGACACAGTGAGACCATATCTCTTAAAAAAGTAATAATTTTTTTTCAAAAAAGAACCACTTCAAAATTCACCTCTAAAAGTCCACATATCATGCTGGGTTTTTGCTTTTGTTTTTTAAGTGAGTTCAATCTGGCAGTGTCTCTTTAAGATATTTATGCTGTTTTGCAAAAGATTGTTCAAGTGAAAGATACTATGCATTTGAAAGTTTACAACGCAAGAATTCCTGCTTAAAACCCTTTAAGTTATACATTTTTATGTCTGATTGTCTTGCTTATGCCTAAATTTTAAGAATCGCTCTAACTCTAAAAAGATTTTCATAGTACATACTCCATTAAAAATAAGATAAAGATAGAAGCTTATATTTCTGGAATATATAGAAAACTTCAAGTGATAATTCATTGTAAGATAGTTGGCCCAAGTTTTCGTAAGCACTAAGAAAAAAAAAACCCTGCTTACTGTTTCTCAAAAATCACCCACTAATTTCTTTTAGTGAAACGTATCTCCACATTTCCACCAACACAAAACTATCAAATCTCCTTTAGCAATTCGGCTTCAACTGAGTGATCCAGATCTCCCTCCCTAGAGGGGCAGAGGCACAGAGGAACTGCCTGTGCACAACGTTCACATCATCGCGCTGCAGAATTCAGCATGCCCTAAGCCTGACTCCATTCCCCAGCCCAGAGTTGCACATTTAGCAGCCCATGTTCTGAGCATGTGCCTTTGCAATGCTCTCAGGGGCTCGGTCACAGGCAGTCACCATTCATGCCAATGAAGCCGAGGGTTCACAAAGTCACAGAACAAGACAACAGCCCTTCCTATTCAAAAAAGAGGGGAGCAGTACTCAATTCACAATCTTTTGAGTGCTTTGATCATACTTAGGAGTAGCAGCAAAATGTTTCTTGTTTACAACCACTTATTAATCTGGGGTTTTCTTTGGTCTTTTCAAAAAATTTAAAGAATTAAATGTTACCATTTGAGTTCATTCTAGGGGGCAAAATCTAATTACTCCCTACTCTCAACTTCTATTAGACTTGCCTAAAGTTTCATATACTGAATATGTCATAACAGAGGGGATCAAAAGCTATAAAGCACTGCATCAAAGGCGTTAAGTCAAAGCACTGCTAACATATCCCTCTTTGGATCATCAACAAACTCATAAAGAGGAGGACTTATGCATAACAGTCTTGCTTACAAAGGGTGAAAACTACGTCTTTCATGTAGAAATGAGTTGTGTAGCTTGAATCTTAACCTGGCTGTGCTATACATCTCCTCTCTGCTGCTTACTACCTGAGCTATTTCACTGCCCTGTGTTTTCTCCACTGGAGGGCACAGTTAGCTAAAAAGAAAATTTGGTGACATCTGATTTCATCTGTTGTACGGTTCCAGAAAAAGTATGGGTGAGAAAGAAGGTTAAAGCTGCTATTGGGAAGGATGTTTCAGTAATATTTTGCAATTTCATTTATCTCTGTTCTCCTTGAAAACCATTATAAAAGATAATCACTAATTAGCTAGTGGCCAATTATGCTCCAAATACCACTATCTATAAAGTATAAATAAAAGATGAGGTAGAAAGCAAAGGAAGATAAAACATAATGGTAGAAATGACCCAGTTTAAGCACAGACTTACCTAAAGAATACATAAAAATAGAAATTCTCCTTTTCAACAATAGTACACCTGGCTACTACGTCCCAGTCAGACATCTCCACGAACATGTGGTATTAAACCACTCAGTTCTTTTGCAATGACATAAATCATACACTCAGCAAAAAATAGGCTTATTTTTGTTTTTTGCATAATCATTTTAAAGTTAAGCCAATAGGGGATGCCATTCAGCAGCAATTCATTCAGAACTGCCTTTTCTTCATAACCCTAAGCAGTCCTAAGGGTGTAACACAAAATATTTTCAACATGTTTAGGAAAAACAAAGATTAGTAGAGACACATAAATACTGCGCTTCTAGATAAAGTCAATAAATGTACAGTTTTCAGAGAAGCTTATAATACAATAGCCTTTTGTTGTTTTAAAAATTGCTTTAGTATAAAACTATTGGCCTTCAACTTACCAGTAAGCTTTTTAAGCTTTTATTTGTCTAAAAGTAATGTAAGAGGACAATTCTCTATGGCTATTATCCAGGATATCATGTTTGATTAGGTTGACAAACTATTGTAATTTATGCTACAGACCGAATGTTCGCGTTTCCCCCAATCCCAATTCAAATGTTATATAATAGCTTAAATCCCCAACGTGATGGTATTTGGAGGTAGGGCCTTTGAGAGGTTATTGGGTCAGTAGGGTGGAATCCCCATGAATGGGATTAGTGCTCTAATAAGAAGAAACACAAGCATGTGCAAATATAGTGAAAAGATAGCCATCTGCAAACCACAAACAATGCCCTCACCAAATCTTGGGAGTCTTGATTTTGTACTTTCCAGCCTCCAAAACTGTGAGAAATAAATTTCTGTTGTTTCAGTCGCCCAGTTTTTTGTTATAGATAGTCAAAGTTAATTTTTGTAAAGTAGCAAGTGGGGCAAAATAACTTGGGTGGAATTAAGTCTTCAAAAAGATCATCTAGACTGGGTGCAGGGGCTCATACCTGTAATCCTAGCACTCTGGGAAACCGAGGCAAGAGGATTGCTTGAGCTCAGGAGTTCGAAACCAGCCTGAGCAAGAGCAAGACCCCATCTCTACTAAAAATAGAAAAAGTCAGCCAGCAGTCGTGGCACATGGCTGTGGTCCCAGCTACTTGGGAGGCTAAGGCAGGAGGATTGCTTGAGCCCAGGAGTTTGAGGTTGCAGTGAACTATGATGACACTACTGCACTCTAGCTGAGGTGATAGAGTGAGACTCAGTCTCAAAAAAAAAAAAAAATCATCTAAACATAGTCTATATTTAATCAAATTATGCACGTTATTTTAAAAGTAACTCATTAAAGAAACCCAAAAGTCCCAGGTAGGGTCTTCTACATAATTCAA
>CAUYRT010018109.1:0-51026 GCA_963574885.1 Lepilemur ruficaudatus
TTCTGTTCCAGTCATGACAACCAGAATAAACACAGTAGAGAAATATCTCACCCAATTTCTTTTTGAGTTAGAAAACGCCTATTCTATAAGAAAACAAATCTCACGTTTCCTTCCAGATGAAAGGCAAGAAGCTAATTCTTACACCAATCCAAATAGAGTGGTTACTAGGGGAACAGCATCAGCATCACCTGGGAACTTGCTAGAAACACATATTCTGGGGCCTTGCCCCAGATCTACTGAATCAGAAAAGTCTGCAGCAGGGCCTGTCAATCTGAGTTGTAAAACTGAAGGTTTGATAGCCACTTCCCTAGATATTCCAGAAGTGCCGTTGGCAGGACCTCGATACCAACCAACCCTACATTTTGGCCCTAGGACGGGTGATTAGGGAGCTCACTGTAGTTCTTCCAGCAACTGGGAGGGTTGTTTACGAGAGGCACATACATTTCGCTAAATTTAAGGCTCAGGAAGTTATTTCTGAACTCATAGGTCAACGGGTTCCCCTTTTGCCCCCACCTGGACGAAGTTACAGATTGAGGTTGAATTTGAGACCCGGCAGGGGTCGCTGCTGCCCACAAAGAGAGACCCAAGTGAGCGTGGCAAGCAAAGCCCAGAAGCTTTGACATCACACTAAGCTCCTCCTTGCACGCACACATAACACACACACAAACATATACAGACACACACACACGGACCGCGTACTCCTCTCTGCCCGCTCTCTCCCACTCCCCCCAAGCCCGCCCCTCCTCGGCAAGTGTGAGCCCCGGCGCCGCCACCCGGCGACACCAGGAGTGCAGCGCCCACAGCCCGAGGGAACCGGCGCGCAGCAGTAGCGGCGGCCGCGGCTGCGGTCGGACCGCTCGCCCCAGCGCTCGGCGGCGGCGGCCGGGACACCCGCGGCAGCACCCCAGACTGCGAGCAACCGCGCCCGCCCCCGCCGGGGCTGGGGCGCGCAGAGCCACCACCCCGCAAGCTCCTGGGCCCCCCGCCACCTCTATGAGAGAAGGAGAAGCCAGGCGAAGTAGCAGGACGCTCGGCAGCCGGACTCCTCCGCGAGCCCCCTCCTCCCGCGCCCCCCGGGCGCCCGAGAAGCAACATGCCACAGCGGCGCTCCGGCTGAGAGGGGAAGGGGCTGGCGCCATCCACTCGCCCGGAATCCGGTCCCCTCGGCGGCTGCGCGTCCCGGCCGCGGCCCCCAGGGCCCGGGAGTGAGCGGCGGCAGGAGGAGGAGAAGCGGCCGGCCCGGGGTTGGCCGGGCCTGGGAAGGAGGGACGGGGCGGGAGGAGCGCGCGGGGGGCGGGGAGGGGGCCCCGGCGGAGAAAGATGGCAATGTCTCTCATCCGAGCGTGCCGCAGTCTGGCTCTCTCAACATGGCTGCTTTCCTTTTGTTTCGTGCATCTGCTCTGCCTGGACTTCACCGTGGCCGAGAAGGAGGAATGGTACACCGCCTTCGTGAACATCACCTACGCCGAGCCCGCGCCGGACCCCGCGGCCGGCGGCGCCGAGCTGCACACGGAGAAGACGGAGTGCGGGCGCTACGGGGAGCACTCGCCCAAGCAGGACGCCCGCGGGGAGGTGGTCATGGCCAGCTCGGCCCACGACCGCCTGGCCTGCGACCCCAACACCAAGTTCGCCGCCCCGACCCACGGCAAGAACTGGATAGCCCTCATCCCCAAGGGCAACTGCACGTACAGGGATAAGATCCGGAACGCGTTCCTGCAGAACGCCTCCGCCGTGGTCATCTTCAACGTGGGCTCCAACAACAACGAGACCATCACCATGCCCCACGCAGGTGAGTGGCCCCGGGGGGTGTGCTGTACGGGCGCGGGGGACGGGAGTCCGAGGGGACAGAAGTGCCTGGAAGGATCCAGCGCCTGCCTCCCAGCTCCTTTCTGCGAAGTCCGTGCAGGTTCCCTGGACCTGTTAAGTTTTGCACCGCATCACTTTGGGGGGTTCACAAAGAGGAAAGAAGATGGACTGTGTCGGGGAGGGAGGAAGGATACCGGAGAGCTTGGCATAGCGCCGCCTGGACGAGGGTTCGCGGTGGTGGGCTAACTTTTCCGAGGAGGATCTGGAAGGTGGGGTTTGAAGGGCAGGGCTCAGATACTGTTCTGGGGTAGTGACCGGCCCCGCACCTGTTTAGAACCGGTAGATCTGATAACTCAGCTGTGTACTTGGGTCTGTGCATCAGGTACACCCCTGTTGCAGGCGGTAGTGTATCAGGAGGTGGGTAGGGTTACCTGCTGGCAGCTTACCACCGTGAACTTACTCCTTCAAGTCAGGTTTCAGCCCTTCTTGGGAGATTGAGTCCCCCCTCCTGGGTTTAGGCATGTCATAAATAATACTGTAAGTACTGTGCTCTGCCAGGCTGTCATCCAGAGAAACTGACAGGCGGGCATGATGGCAAATAATAACAATCCTCAACAAGCCACGAAGAGCAAGGAGGCCATAAAGTTGTAACTACTTTTCCAGTATTGCATTATTCTTTGCCTGATTGGGAGGTTAAACATGCTAAAGGTTTTCTTTCTGGTAGGAATTAGGTGATTTCAATCTAGAAAGAATAAGCTTTTCTTAATGCTGGTAAGTGCCAGGACTGGAAATACATTACTGCGCCCAAACTCGATAACACCTGTGCCTGACATAGGCAATGTTTCCATGGTGGTAGGAACCCCCACCCTACCCCCCAAAAAAGAAAAAAACATCTCTAGGTTTGTCAGCATAAGCCCATAAACCACCAGTTTTAGCAGACTAGCCTCCTTGAAGCCAGGGTTGCTACTTGCGCTTATGTGCCTGAGAAGTGGGCTCTCCTTCCCCAGAGGGGGTCCTGGGCTGAGGCTGTGGCATTCAGTGGGAGGAAGAAGGGAAGGAAAATGACAAATGGATTTTCTGAATGGAGTCTCCTAATCAAAAATGTTACTTTTTGAAAGCCAGATTTTAATAAATAGTTACGCTGCTGAAATGGAACACCAAGCTTTGGCTACATTTGCAGGGGTATTCTCTTTAGGGACAAGTTTCCATTCCGAGAGAGCTCATGTCACCTATTAGTGAAATATTCAATTGGTTTGCCTCCAGTAATCAACACCAGCTGTTTTAGTCAAGGAAATTTGTCAACCTTAATACAAACAGGTGGGGAGGGGAAATGTTCCAGACTTCTAAAACACAAGCCAGAAAAATGCACTGTGTTAATTAATGAAGAAGAGGAGAAGCAGTTTGCTTCTTAGAAAAGTTACAGTACAGCACTTTAGAAATATTTGATATGTTTTCTTGAACTCAACAGTTTTCTAGGGGAGAAGATTGTACTCTGACGTTGAGTCATGGGAGCACTACTTATGTTAAGGACTATGGAAAAGCACTTTAAGTCATGTAAAGTATCTTTAAATATGTTGCTTAATATCTAAAACCTCCATGGGGGAAAGTGTGAAGAAGGGTTTTTTGTTTGTTTGTTTGTTTTGGTTTTTTAAACTCCAAGAAGATTACTAGCTGACTTTGCAGGATTCTTTGTTTCTTTGTGCATATGCATGAAATCTTAAACTCAGCTTCTTTGAACACAAAGTAAGAGGCATCATTTGTTCCTGTCTAAAAAGATTCTCTAGAACTGCCAACATATTGGATCAATTAATGGCTCCTGTTTTTAAGGAAAGCAGTAAGCTGCTTTTCCACACAAATGATGCTTGATTAAGACATAGTGGGAGTAAAAGGTTCAGTAATACTGTAGTTTGAAAGTCAAAGGCCAAAAAAAATGTAAAGGAAATTCTCTGCTCTCTAATTGTTCTGTTTCCAAAAATGTGTTAATGCTGTATCTACCTACTAATAGCCAGGAAAACTCCATATTATCTTTTGACATTTTGCTACACAATAGGAGACTCAGAATTCACTTTAGTCAGAGACTGCATTGATTTCTGCTACAGTGTTATTGGAAGAAGATACATAATGGGATAGCATAGTGAACCTTCACTTTGCTCTGACAGTCTTCTGCCTAAATCTGCCAACACCGGTCTGGCTGTCGTGTTTTATGTGAAGGCTTTACTTTTTCTAGTTAAATTTGAGCCAGATTCCTAAATTCAATTTAGGAAACTGTGTACAGTTTAGATGCTAATCAAATGTCCTTATTTTGTGAAGTTGGGGTGACATATACCAGGCAGCCCTTATATTTGAAAACGTTTTAATTCAGTCTTCAAAAAGTTTTTAAAAAATGCAAAAGCTGATGTTATATCACCTTTATTTTTGGAACTGTTAGATTTCAGGTGAAGAGAAGGTCTGCATTTAGAGTTATGCAATCCATCATGTAATATCTATGCATTTGATGTAATATGACCTCACACCCAGTATCTTGAAATTTAATTAAATATAAATTTTCTTCTCTCCTTTTCATTTACCTATTTTTTTCTTCTCTCAAATAAATTTGAGTTTCTGCCACTTCTTCAAGTATGTCTTGCTCAAAAAGACATAGACTCTGTTGGGATAGACTGATGGTTTTACTTTGTAATTTACTTGTTTTACCACAATATAACAGCTTTATTGAACTACCCACATACTGTGCAGTTGACCTATTTAAAGTATACACTTCAATGGATCGTAATATATTGACTGAGTTGTGCAACCATCACCACTAATTCCAAAAAGAAATCCTTGTACCCATAAAGAGTTATTTCCCATTATTCCTCAATCCCCAGCCCTGGGCAAATACTAATCTATTTTCTGTTCTCTATGTATTTGCATATTCTGTATGTTTCATATAAATGGAATTATATAATATGTGTGCTTTTGTGACTGCCCTTTTTCACTTAGCATAATGTTTCCAAGCTCCATCAAGGAGCTTATAGCGTGTGTCAGTACTTCATTCCTTTTTACTGCCAAATAATGTTTCATTGTATGGCTTTACCACATTTTATTCTTCAATTGATAGATTATTGGGTAGTTGCCACTTTTTGGTTATTAGTAATGCTGCTATGAAAGTTCATGTACAAATTTTTGTGTGGACATTTCTCTTGGTTATAGACCCAGGGGTAGAATTTCTGAGTCATATGACAGCTCTATGATCTAACTGTTTGAGGGACTTCCCGACTGTTTCCCAAAGCAACTGCACCATTTCACACTCCCACCAGCATGGTATGAGGGTTCTAATTTCTCCACATCCTCATCAACATTTGCTATCCATCTTTTTAATTTTTACCCATTCAAGTGGATATGAAATGGTATCTTCGTTTTGGTTTTACTTTGCATTTCCCTGATGACTAAATAGTTGCTTTTTAACATACTCTTAATTCTTTTTTCTGCTTTTCATTTTGTTCGCTTTCCCCTATGCCAGCCATTATTTGTTCCTTTCTGGATTTTCAGTTCATATGCTTTTGTCCTAGGGAAGTGACAAAGAGAGTGATTAATGAAGAAAATCTGCCTCTCCCTTTTTAAAAAATAAAAAAGCCCATGGACCAGAGATTTATATGTCCCCTGTAAAGGGATGAAAGGGACCACAACTTTAGTGCAAGAGCAATAAGAGGACTATACCAAAAAGCTATATAGGAGTGCATCCAACTGGTAAGAGCCCCAGAAGTGAACTTTTGGGTGTAGGTAAAGGCAGTGAGACCCGAATTATCTCCTTGGAGCTGTTCTGATGCCTGCCTGTGAACACTTTCTTTCAGTGTACTCTTAGGAAAATTATGTCAGAAACTTCTAGAGGAAGTTTAGGGGACTGGTTAATTAGGATTGTAGCTTCCAGCGTCAACCACTTGCATTTGTGTCCTGGCTGTGCTACTTTCTCACTGTGTATTTTTGAGCAAGTTACTCAATTTTTCGAGGCTTCAGTTTCCTCCTTTGTGAAGTGGAGGATAATAACACCTGCCCCAGTTGCTTGTTGTTTGAATTGAGTGGGTTAATACAAGTAGAGTGCCTACATCTGTAGCTGGTGCACAGCACTGAATAAATGTTAACCCTTATAACCATTGAATTCCATGGCACACAGTGACGCACAGAAGCCGTAAACTGGATCATCATGCCCCGGGCCCTCTGAGGCCCTGGCAGCCTTGGGAAAGAACTCTGCTTTAGAGGACAGAGCACTTGTGCCAATTTCTGTTTGTGGCCTCAATGATTTGAGACAGGGTGTTCCCTTTGACGATTGATGAACGTTTTAAGATTCTCCTGTTGCATTTGTACTTTCTCTTGGCTTAAATTGACATCTCCTTATAGCAAGGGCATATATGATAAACACGGTAGATGGTGTACGTAGGCTGTTAGTGACCGAGTTGTGATGTTGGGGAAGTGTTGTGTTTTCTTTTTTTCCTTTGTTACAAAGTGTGTTTTTCTATCTTTCTGTTTGTCTATTGGTAGTACATAGTTAAGAGGAAATTAGCCTCTCTCTAGGAAGAACTTTTGGGAGACCTGGTCCTAACAGCAACTTGGAGATGGGGAAAGGGAGGAGGTGGTTGCAGTAACTATTTAGAGAACAAGCTCAGCCCTTGGAAAGAAGAGCCCAGAAGGGAGTATATCTGTGTATTCTAGACTTCTTCAACGTTGCAGGTGAAAATTTAAGAGATTTGCTGAGGCTCTTTCTTCTGTAGGAGCCTGCTGAGTGTTTAATTCATGGGTTTGTGCTACCTTTATGGCCATTACTTTCATTGCTGAAGTCTACCTTTGCCTTAAACTTTGTAAAGGAACTAGCAGCTTTAATTTTTTTTTTCAGGACTCATATTTTTCTAGAATATTCATGTGTAGTTTTGCTTTACATTTTCCTTTAAGTGATGTGATTAACTCTTTTTTTTTTTTTAGCATACTGTAGCCCTCCTTGGGTAGTCATAACATTGAGCAAATGCTGTTTGCTCTGTGCTAGGCATGTTCTAAGCACTCATATGTGTATTAATTTTAATTCTCGCAGCAACACTGTGAGGCAAGTGCCATTATTATCTCCTTTTCATAGGTAAGGAAACTGAGGCAAACTGAGGTGACTTAGTCATGCATGTAGTAACAGGTCGAGTGGGGCTTACAAACCCAGGCAGTCTGCCTGCTGAGTCCGTGCTTACAGCTGCTGTTTGATACACCCTCTCAGCTTGGAAAGATACTGTAAGAGCTAGATGTGGGCAGGGATTCCTTAACCATAGGCACAGGAAGCGATCAAAGGCTGATTCCTATGTCAGAGTATGTTTACAAGTCTGTAGGCTAGATGCATTATTGGCTTGCAGGAATGCATTTCTGTAATGGAAGAAATGGGACCTTATATTTGGGACTTTCCTCCTCCACACCTACCTCTGATTAATCGTTTCTCTACACCTACCTCTGATTAACCATTTGGCTTTGGGTCAGTCCGTTTTTCTGTTCTCGCCCTCAGTTTTATTATTTGGAAAGCATGAGATTTGGATTACTTGATCTCTAAGAGCTGTTTGAACTCTAAAATGTATTTCTTATACATTCACAAATCAGGATAGTTCTTTTAAAATTCAGACTTCTGGCTTTCTTAATCAGAACACCCGGTGACAGGTGCCAGCATTCCTGCATGGCCAGAAGTGGCTGGAGCAGAGCAGTGGCCAGCTGTGCAGAGGGGCACTGTGCCCTCTGGTTGGCCCAAGTCCCCTTCACCTTTTATGGTCTGGCTCTTGGCTTGCTCCACTCATTAATGTTCCATGCTTCAACCCCAAGGTCAATGTGTTTGGGACCCTAGCTCTGTGGAGTCAAACTAGGGTTAGTGAGGAGAAGTTAGAGAAAACTGACTCGGTTCAGCAAACGAAAATACTTTGTAAGGATAGCAGTGTTTAGAAATGGAAGAGGTTTCCTTGAAAGGTTAAGCTTTCTCTGGCATTCAGATTGAAAATGAACGGAGTGTTGTGGAATTGCTGATCCCAAGATTCATGCAGAGTTCCAGTGGGTGACATTTTAAAGGCCTTCTCAAGCCTGAGAGTGCATGATTCTCTATCATTTAGGTATTGAAGAAACATGTTTCTTAAGAGCCTCAGTTTCCACTTCATTTTTCTTATACTAATGCACCAGAAAAGCTATCATTTGTGCTTGTTCTTGGTCAATCTCACCCTCCGCACTTAGTGTGTATGTATGTGTGTATTTTTTTTGTTTTGCGCTAAACTGTAACTCTTCACCTGTCTCTCTACCAGCAGACAGATATTCCATACCCAGGAATTCCAGGCTCTGTTATTAAAAGCCATAATTCATCGTAAGTGCTAAATAACATTCTTGGCAGTGTAGCTGAATATGGCCTGGGCATTTCAGGAAATTATATGACATGGTTATACATTTTAGGTCATAGAAATACATATCTAGGAGATTTGGAAGGAATCCTACCTTTTGTCTTCTAATCTTTAATGAGAATTCTATCCTCATCTCTCCTGGTGCCTCTCTTCTTAAAAATCTTCTGGTTTCTCAAAAAGGAAGTAATTTTATGACCATGAAATCCGGAAAGGTCCAGAAAGAGCCTGAAGCTTTTTATTTATAGCTCCTTCTTCTAGTTTTCAGAAAGGGGTGATTATGCTTCTGAGGCAAAGTTAATTTGTTTAGAAACCAGTCTCAACTTTTAAAAAGGAGCTCATTCATTATTGTTGCATTTCTAGATATTAAACTTGGCATATCAAGAATTTAGTATTTTGATAGCCCCTGAAAGTCTTCAGTTTATCCATAGAAGAGATTCTTCATCTTGTATATACTATACTCTAAGGAGGATCTTGTTTATTGCTGAGTAATGGAAGTGATGCTGGCATTCTGTGTATATAATAATGTAAATTGAGAGATGCTAAACTGGAATTAAAATGAAATTCAAATCCTGTTCAGATTATCTCAGCTCTCGAGGGTTTGGTTGGTAATATGAAACCCAGAGAAACAAGGCAGCATTGTGCTGAGTGATTGTTCTTCAGCTAATTCACAATTACGGTGGTTCTATTACATGGGAACCTTGTCCATAGATATAATATGACCTTTACTCTTACTTTAAACTTTGAGGGATTCATCACTCTGCAGTTTGATTTGTGGTAGGATAAATGTGCTTTATATATTTAAGCCAAAATATTAATGATTATGGTTAGATCTAGTTCCTATTTTTTTCTACAATAAAAGAAGAAAATTACAATTCTTTTACGTTTTCAAATTGGTGGTTATAAATTGATTTCCATAAGTAGTCTTTACTTTTTTACTTCACCTATTCCATAATATATAGTGGTACTTAGAAAAACTTTTCACTAGGAGTAAGCATCATTTGTCATACAATTAAAGCTTATGCCATGCCATGGAGTGTTAGGCGTTTTCATATTCAGTGTGTGAATGTATATTTTATAATAGACATTTAAAAAATTTTAGAAGTAACTTTGTGTTAAATGTATAGCACTTTCATGTTCTTTCTAGGCAGAGATATATAATGAGCACATATATTAGGTAAGAACGTCTTCAGGAAATGTTTTGTTTCTTAACTGATGGAGCCTGGTATCTCCCTCATAAATGGTTTTAACGTGCGTAGTCCACTTACATGCTATTAAAAGAGCTAAGATTTGAGGTTTTCTGGAGGTGTTTTCAGTGGAGGTACACAAATGCCTTCCTTAACTCTTTTCTCGTTCCTGGTCCCCACTTTCTACAGAAGATAGTTACTGACCATTCTGTAGCCATAAACTGACAAAACCTACATCAGAAATGTAATTCGTCCAAGTGACCCAAAGAATGGTGGAAGAGAAAAGATGCTTTCCCGAACTCCATTGATCAGGAAGATGCTTGGAATGTTCTTCCTCCCAGATACCCACAGGGCTGGCTCCCTCTCAGGTCTCCTCACTAATGTGGCCTCATCAGGAAGGCATCCCTAGCCACTCTGAGTAGTAACCCATCCCCTCCTACCCCTCCCCAGCACACCCTACCCCTTCCCTACCATTAACATGTTGATTGCCTGTCTCCTCCCACCAAAGTGGAAACTCCAGGAGAGCAAGGCTTTTAGACACTTTTTGTCCACAGTTAAGTTCCCCAAGCCTAGAACAGTCCCTGACACACCGAACTTGCTCAGTACACATTGCTAAATAACCTGGAGACTGGGAAGAAGTCTGGACTATGTTAATATGATTGTCTCTAATTCCATGAAAAAGTATAATTCTATGCCATCATTTTTTCTTAACTTTTGTCTCATAAATGAAGCTGGGGAAATTCTAATTTGACTCTCCTGTTACAAATGTGTGTTCGTCTTGTAGAACGTGGCATAGAGTGGGTGCCTGATTCATGTCCTTAGTCTAAGGCGAAAAAGTCATACTGGTGACCAGCAGGACGTAGGGTATCAAACAAGTTGGTAATCACATACAGTTCTTGCGCATGTGCTCCTTGTCCTGCCACTGTAAATACATAGAACTTTTTTCTTTTTTTTAAATGAAAGACATATGCTGTATAGAAAAATTTGAAAATACAGAACATTTAAAAAGAGAGAAAGATAATAAAAACCATCCACGATCCAACCACTCACTTATACTAGTATTTTTTTTTTTTCATTATATTTACTTTGACCAAATCTGGAATATAAGCATGCATGTTTTTGTAGCTTTTAAAAATTTAATGGTATATTTTGAAGTTTCCTGGAGGCTTCCATGATATCACTGTGATGTTTCCACTTTTCTCTTACATAAACAATGCTGCAGTAAACATGGGTTTACACCCATGATTCTTAGTTCAGGTTCCAGAATACGGGGTTAGTTAGTCAAAGGCTATTTGTGTGTCGCTGACGAGCAGTTTTTCTTTTCAGTAGTCTGTTTATTGAAATCTTCAAGTGTGTGCTCACTGACTAGTGTGGTGCTTCTTTGAAAGAGAAAAGATACCTGCTAGGCGTTGGTGTTGCTGCTGCTGTGAGGGTCATGTCACAGCTTTTCAGTGTCACTTCGCTTGAAGCTGGGCTAGTTTGACAGTTGAGGCAAGACACAGAGGTGGAGAATCAGAAGACATGAATCCTCAGCGATAGAATCATCACAACTGTTGAAACCCCTTCCTGTTCCCTTACGCTCGTATGTCTGGGGGATGCTGAATATACAAACTGAACCACAAGTTCAGAAACCCTGGTTTCAGTTGTGGTTCCACCTCAAATTGGCTTTTCAGTTGGAAAGTCACTTCCCCACTCTGGCTCTCATTTTCTTTCATTTGAAAATGGTGAGCAGGCGGCTTCTGGGGGTGGAAACTTGGTTTAGATCAGTGATTCTCCACCCTGACTGCATATTGGAATCACCTGGGGGGTTTAAAAATCATGGCTGCCCAGGTCCCACCTGCAGAGATTCTGATGTCATTGGTCTGGTGGGGGAAGGGGACTGCCCAGAGGTTTCTAAAGTGCAGCCCCAGTTGACAACCACCATACTGGAAGAATCTAAAGTCTCCTTCAAGTTGTTATAACACATGGTTCTTTATTAATTATTTTTTAAAAATAGTGTTTCTCCTTTGAAACTGTCAAAACCCTATATGGAAAAAAATTGTTTTTTTTTTCCCAAGGACTTATAATAATTAAAATTAGGAGGGTATGTACAGTAAGAATCACTTCAATCGTGAATCAGTGATTCACTAATAACTAGATTTTGGAGACCAGCAGGAACCACAGCAAGTACAGGAAAGCACACAAGTTTCTGTAAAACAGTCAGAAAAGGTACAATGAGTCAGAAATGATTAGACATTTTATTTGGGTGAAATTTCATTTAGATGCTAAATATTCATTATCTTGATTTCAGTCTTCTAAGCATAAGAGGTAGAGATACCACGTTAGTGTTACCAAGGAGGAAGTCCCTCATTCGACTGATGGTGTAGTCAATACCCAGTTTGGGAGGCAGAATAGGGTAATGGTAAGAAAGAGGATTCTGGTACTCAAATGACCCAGTTCTGGGTTCTGATACAGTCACTTCCCTCGAAAGAACAGAAAAGCAACCTGGGGCTGGAGATAGCAGCTCGAAGCCATTCATGTGGTGAGAGTGAGATTCCACCATTCTAGCATGTGAGTGGCAGTGGACAAAGAGCCACCCAAACCTGCAAGTGCTGGGCAGAAAGGGTCTGGGAGCTCAGGAAGCAAGTGTTCATGCTTTGGAGTCCTCACCTGTAAAATGAGAGTCGTGTATTATCCATCAGAGCCATTGGGAACTTGTATCCTCGAACTCCTGACCTTGAGCAATCCTCCCACCTCAGCCTCCCAGAGTGCTGGGATGACAGGCGTGAGCCACCGCGCCCGGCCAGGAACTTGTATCCTACATGGTGCAGTAAGGGGGTAACTCTGAGCATTTAATAAGTGATAACTAGTTATTGTCAAAAGAAACATACTGTGAATCAGACCACATCTTACCACCATTATCACCAACTCTGGCCAGACCGTCATGAGCACTTGCCTGCACTCCTGCTGTCACCTCCAGCTGATGCCAAGTTTTCATTCTTGCCCCTGCAGTGTGTTCCTTGTACCACAGACAGAATGGACTTTTAAAAGTATAAATCAAAGGCAGTTGCTCCCTTGCTCAAATCTTCCAGGGCTTCCCATGATACTTGGAACCAAGTTAAAGTTCTTGCCATTGTCCCAGGGCCCTCTGTGATTCGGCCCTTGCCTCCTGTCCCACCTCTGTTCGTACCACACTTTCCTCCTTTCCAGCCCTGCCTGCCTTCTTGCTGGCCTCAAATACTCCAGGCTCCCTCCCACGTCAGGCCTTTGAAACCCTCTTTTTAAAGATTTTTTAAATAGAATTATTATTCCCACAGCAATGCATTATTTAAACATCTCTTTATCCTTCTGAAAGATTAGAGAATGACTCCCCAACAAGAATATCTAGTAGCCATTTGTGTATTTCCCTCATTTTTAACCAACTCGTTATTTTTTAAGTTCAGTTTCCTATCATGCCAGCTGTACTCGGAGAGAACTGTCTTCCAGCAGAGCACAGTTTGTTGCATTATAGAAGCATGGGGTTTTATTGTTTAAGGGAACAGGGAGACTAACCAGTCACCACCCTCAGTTTTTGCAGCTGCCCTCCTCCCCCCAATATTTGCATCAGTCACCCCTTCCTGTCATTCCACACTCTGCTCAGTTACCCTCTTCATCAGAGTTTTCTCTGGCAACTGTGGAAAAAATTTCATGTACTCATTCTCTCTTCTATTATTTCCCTTATTTTTCTTATCACTACTTGAAATTCATTCATTAATTTACTTTATTACTGTCTGTCTTCCCTATGGAAATATAAACTCCATGAGGGCAAGGTTCTTGTCTTCCTAACAGCTTGATTCCTAGAGCCTGGCACAGAAAAGTTGTCCAGTAAATAGCGATTGAAAACGTGAGTGAAGGATAGACTATGCACCAGCCATGATTCTCAGGGGCACTGCTCACTTAAGGGATGGAGTAAGTTCTCTATATTTTATATGCTTTATTTGCCTTACGTTGAAGGCAACATTTAACTGAATGATTAAAAACTTGTTTCTATATCCTGTCCCTAGGAGAGCTATTCTTGCTGAGACTGTGGTAGGAAATTCATCTGTTTATATTCTCTAACCTGAATTTAATCCCCGATCTAGTACCTCCCCGTAGGCCCTTACCAGCTCCTGAGAATAAAGAACTAGAAAATAATCTGAGAAAAGTTAGCTGGGCATAGTGCTGCCTAGATGATCTTTCTGGGATTTGGGGATCTGGTGGACCAAATACTTTAAGGGGCCCTGAATGTTACCAGAAGGAAATCTTACAGGTTGATGGTAAACCCTACCTGGATTAGATATGTGTATGAATCTGTCTTTCTTGTTTACACACTAATTTGTTGCAGATGAATTTAAAGTCAGTGGGGCAGAAGGATGGATGTCAGGATTCCGCTAAATGAAAGAAATGACAAATGACAGATGAGCTGTCAGGTTGTGACCTTTTGAGCAATGAGAGGACTATCAGAGAAAGCTTAACATTTCTCCCTAAAGCAGAATATAAGAAGTGGCATTAGTTAAAGCTGTTTTTTGTGTTACAGTAATTGAAGTACACTCTAGAATGAATCCAATCTCCTGTGTATTTGCATGCCCTTATATTTTACCTCCGAAGAACTATATGCATAGATACTTTGAAGCAATTAGGTGATATCCTTGTCATTCTAATAGTTCATTTCTATAGGTATTGCCGTATACTATATCATTAATTTGATGTTTTTCCTGCCTCTTATAAATGTGTTATGTGAAACTGCATGTTATTGGTTTTAATTCTTTACACGCTTTCTCTCCATGTAAAGCTGGACCGTGAGCTTTCTGAGTGAAGATGTTATGTGTCCAGTCCCTGTACATGGGTAACTAGCACAGGTTTCTTGAATGATATCCCATCTGTGGTAATATTAGCTAATTGTTCTGATTGTGTCCCATCTTGATGCCATTCCCTTGGTGGGAGGTATCCAGCTTTTAGACCAAGTATTTAAAGAAACAGTCAGCATCTGCGAGGCCAACCTGGCACCTAAACCTACGCAGAGGTCGGTGTCCCTCTCACAAGGCTGTGCTCAAAATATGCATGAAGTGATGCTCTATCACAATCTACGTTTTGTAGATTAAAAAGTCATTAGTCTTTTTCATCCTCTTGACCTTTGTGACTATCTTGAAAAACCCTTTATCTAATTAAAACTCGATTCTTTTAAATTAGCAAGTCTTATTCTTTCCAGTAGAACTAAGTGACTCTTGTCCTTTGGCTTACTGCTGCCCCAAACTGATTAACTTTCTCTCTTCATTTCTATTGAGATTCTATATGAAGTGCATCTTAGCTTATTACTCATAAGAAGCCTTTTGTATTTGTTATTTTAGTCATATTGTGAAAAATACATTATAGGCAAGAAGAAAAGAAATCATATTCAGTGGAGCTAATTAGAATTCATTTTGAATCATAGCATAACCAAGTACCTGCTCAACATTTTTATATCTAATCTTTGAAAATGTGGCACATAATTACTACAGTACAGTTTGTGCATCCCAGAATGAGTGACACTTTGGTATTAAAATGAGATTTATGAGTAGGTTAAGATATTGGAACAGTGCATGCTGTCACTGTTATGTTAAAACACTTGTGGTTCATTGACTTGTGCAAATATATTCTGCTCTTTCCTGTTTGCAATTCATCATATTTTCCACTAGAACAATTTAAATAAGAAAACAAAAAAACACACACCTCAAACTTGGGCCCTTGATTGACTGATTTATTTGGCAACTGAAATGGGGCATCACTTTGCAAAGGAACAATAGCCCTGAAATAGGCCATTACTGTTTGGTAGCCACCATACTGCTAGAAGAAATGTGTTGTCACTCAAGGAGACTGATTGGAGGCTCAGTGTCCGTTGAGCATTATTCTACTGCCTTATGTGTCTAGGTGAGTCTCAGTCACAAATCCCATACATCTTTTTTGAGAAATGGGAATTTCTGGTAAAATGGACATACCACCCTTCTGTAGATACCAGGCAGCTTGAATAAGATAACTATCTCAACACCATATAGCACGTCCCCCTTCAGTGTACAGTGTTTGCAGTTATTTTAAGTGCTCCAGACTGAGAACAACCCAGACACAAGGAACCCAGGATCATCCAAAACTGGTTATGTTCAGTTGCCAAGGTCACAGGGCAGCAGGGTTCAAATGCAAATGGATATGATACAGCCCTCTCTGCCTGTCCATGACTGTTGTCTGGGCAACCTGACTGTCAAAGTCAGACCATGCCTCAGTATTCATGAGCTTAGGGCCATGTAGCAGGCCTGACACTAGCTCCCCAGGGATGGGAGCCTGTACATCTTTGACAAAAGAGCAAGTGAGATGCCCAGATGATACTGGGGGAACCTGTCAGCAGCCACTAGGTGAGGGACAGATTGACCATTCTAAATAGCCGAGTTCTGCTTCTCACACACACTCTATCCTCTTCCCTAGGGAGATCACACTACTGAGAAAAATCCTCTCATTTTTTTTGAATAAGCCAAGGCATTTTTTCCCTACAAATCACCCCTTCCAGTTCCAGGCTTATATATAAAATCCATTGCCTTGCTTGTTAGAGGAACTCAGCAAATCTTCATTACATTGAATAAGTAGAAGAAAGGAAGACAATTGCTGCTCATTCTGAACACATGAACTCTAGGCACTGCAAAAGGTGTCTTCCATACTTCATTCCTTTCACAGACCACAGGTCACAGATGGATAAAAATAAAACAGGGATTTTAATTCACAGCTATATAAATTTCAACCAGTCATGCATTGCTTAGCGACTGGGTATGTTCTGAGAAATTCTTAATCATTAGGTGATTTTGTTGTTTGAACATCAGAATGGGCTTACACAAACCTAAATGGTATCACCTACCACACACCTAGGCTATATGGTATAGCCTATTGTTCCTAGGCTACAAACTTACATAGCGTGTTACTGTACTGAGTACTGAAGGCAGTTGTAACACAATGGTAACTATTTGTGTATCTAAACAGAAGAGGTACAGTAAAAATAGGGTCTGATAAGGTGTCTGGAAACATTATTTTTCATAAAAATTAGGTAACTTAATTTTATATTATTAGATGTATTATATATTTGCAGCAAAGCAATTCTTTTTGTTTCACAAGAAACACTTATTGAAGAGTAAGGTGTGCATTACTGTGGATTTAATTATTCCACAAGTCAAACATTTCCCCCTGTGGATATGGTAATGTCTGTGATATATTATAGTTCTTGTCTGTATGTTTTGGCTTAAATAATAGTTATAGTTTTCATAGAGTGATTTATTCCCATTAGTCAAAAATCTCAGAATTTAATCAGGCTCCTGCCTGCTAATGCTATTGAAGTGAAAGGGTCTATGCAAATTTCTACCACTGAATGTTGTTTTTAATTTCATTAAATAAATCCTTCCCTTTACATTTCTCCTACTCTGAACTTCCCTAAATTTGTAGACTACTATTAACATTTACAAACCAGCACCAAATTCCATTTACCTGAAAAATATTATTTTAAGATCAAAATAAAAGAGTGCCAATGTAATTATCATTATGGGAATTTAAAGTGTTTGTTTGCGTGTACATAAAGAATATAGTTTAGAATTTTAATTGGACTTGGATAATACCTGATTCACGTAATCCCAGAACAGTTTTACTTGCTGATTAAACTGCTACAGCCTTGATTTTAAATAAGATTTTCTTTAATTGCATTTGTGGTTCCTCATGCTCAGTAATTCATTTGACTATTTTAGTGTTCCCTTTTGTGGCTGATTTTAAGACAAGTCCTACTGCTTTCACTTTGTGAGGTTCTTATTAGAAAGCATTATTATTCCTTAAAACCTTTTCCTCTGAACACATGTACATCCTTTCACCTCGTGCACAATCTCCCCAGTTGCAAGTAGGCTGAAAAGGCCCTCACAATGCTTGCTGTGCTCTGCCTGTGGGTCAATGGATTTATAATTTTTTTCTGTCTGTGCCTGATATTACTTATGTTATTTTTTTATTAACCACAAAATAAAACTGGACTTTTACTAAAGGATAAGATTTTAGAGATGATCAAGTTTAACCAGTTTGTTGATAAAAAAGTATGAGTTAATCATTTTATTTTACTGATGAAAAACATGAAGGCCCACAAGTTTATCACCTCACTGAAAACCACACAGCCAGTGAAAAGCATAGTTGGGAGGAAAACTCATTTGGATGTTATCTGCAAACGATTGGAGACCATTTCCTCTGGATCAGTGTTTCTCAACCTCAGCACTATTGACATTTGCATCCTGATAATTCTTTGTTGCCCTGTGTGTTGTAGATTTTGTGAGGACTGGTTAATTTCTGGTCTGTCCTTCCTCCTAGTACATGGCCCTTCAGATGATTTACCAGATACCTCCCTCCTTGATGGGTCCTGAACAGCAGTGTTTGTTCTCCAGTATGCTCAGATTGCCAAAATCACAAAGAGGCTTTTTAGCCTCTTAACAGCTGCCTTCTGATTGGGTTCAAGGCATCTTGCCCTGGTATTGAGTGGTTTAGGAGTTGTAGAGGAGAAAACATAATTTGTTTTCTTTCCCTTTTTTAGGTTCTTAGTTGAGACACTCTCCTGAAAACAAAAGCCAAATTAACAAAAGAAAAACAAGCAGAAGCTTATTAATGCATGCTCTACCCATCAAGCAGGAGAGGCCTCAGTGGAAAAGCATTTCTCTCTCAAGACAGTAACTTAGGGGCCTCACTTAAATAGCATTTTAACAAAAAGCCATGAATCCTATATGATGATAAGACAAAGGAGGGAGCAATTCCAGTCTTTTAAAAGGCAGGAAAATGTGGGAAGATGATAGTAAAATCTGCTCCCAGATTCCGTCCGTGCTTTGGTGGTACCTTGTCTGCAAGTGCAGTCTCCAGTAAGGAAGGATTCATGTCCTGCCACCAGGCAAAGAGAGGCTGGGGCAGAGTGTTCCTCTGTGTGTTCAGTGTCTTTAACTTAATCCTGGATATTTTTGGGAGAAATATTTTGGTTTTCTTCAGAGTCTTCAAATACCTCAAGAGGAAATTGCCTGCAGATGGTTCTTGCTACTTTATGGTTCCCTTTAATCCTTGTCTTTGGTCTCCCATGTCCTGGCAACTTGGGTGTCCCTGAACCAGTATCCCAGGCCAGTAAGACTTCCGCAGGCCCCAGGCTGCTGCTCTGTTTGGTTACCATGTTTGGATACCCAAACTGGCAAATTTCCGAGGCAAAGAACCAGCAGCGAATGTAGAACTCACCTTCGTATATTTTCTTTCTTTCTAGGATGTGTGCCCCTCAAGTCCTATCATCTTGGTTGCTTTCATGATCTTAAATAGCAGTTAGATTTTTAAAATTCACCTTTTATTGTTGTTGCTAGTGGTAGGGTTATTCTGATATATGCCGCTCCATCATAGGTAGAAAAAGAAATCAGCCTATGTGTCTTACGAAGTTCTCTGTTCCTAGGATTGCCCTGGAGTCTGCCATACATTGTCTTCCCTCAAGGCCCATCTTAAATGCTATCCCTTTTCTGAAGAATTTCCTTATGATCCCATCCAGACATGAACGCTTCTTTACTTGTTTTTTTTGTTTTTTTTGTTTTTTTGTTTTTTTTGAGACAGAGTCTCACTCTGTTGCCCGGGCTAGAGTGAGTGCCGTGGCATCAGCCTAGCTCACAGCAACCTCAAACTCCTGGGTTCAAGCAATCCTTCTGCCTCAGCCTCCCGAGTAGCTGGGACTACAGGCATGCGCCACCATGCCCGGCTAATTTTTTCTATATATTTTTAGTTGGCCAATTAATTTCTTTCTATTTATAGTAAAGATGGGGTCTCACTCTTGCTCAGGCTGGTTTCGAACTCCTGACCTTGAGCGATCCGCCCGCCTCTGCCTCCCAGGGTGCTAGGATTACAGGCGTGAGCCACCGCTCCTGGCCTTTACTTGTTTTCGGATAGCTTTTTTTGGTACCTGTTTTTAAAGCATTTAACATATTTTACCAAGAATCTTACATCTATATTAATATGTACTTAACATTGCCCATTAGATTTAAAAGGACTAGAAAGAAGGATAATTCACCCTTGATTCCTTTGTACCACCTAATTAAGAACAGGACTTTACCCAAAGCAGATACTCAAAATATGTTTTATAGAACTGAAATTACTGTAGAATGCTACTAGCTGGCATTATGGTATAAATTCCAGTCCCAAGTTTGGAACTGGAATTTATACCATACAAAATGTTGGTATGATAGTAACAAAGAGATCATGGTAATGGTTCTGTATTATATGAAATAAATTGAGGTGGAGGTAAATAGCAAAACAAACCTGATCAGTTATGTATTAATATTTCTTCCTTATGTTTTATGAAATTAAATTGACCATTCATTGACCACTATGTCTCTTTCTCGTGCTGTGAGCTTTTACGTAGATTATCTCATTTCATCATCTCAGAAACCTTCTTGGGTTAGGGTTGTTATTCTGACTTTGCAATTGAAGTTAATAAGCAACATGCCCGAAATCATACACTTAATTGAGTGACAGAATTGGGACGTGAACACCAATGAAACTCTAGAGCTGGAGCTACAGTAGTTAAGGGTGCATATTATGGGATGGATGCCCTGTTTTCATGCTATAATTAACTGTTAGAAGATAACTCAATAAAGTTACTTCTATTGACACACAAATGTTTATTTAGCTTGCTATGTAAATCTAATGAATCTTGGGAAAATCTGAGTCTCAGTTTTGTTTAACTTTAAAATGGGGGTAAATATGGTACTTACCACATTTCATTGAATCTAAAATGCCACTGATTTTAAGATGTAACAATATGTACACAGAAAAAACAATATCACAACTTTATATGATATTGATTGTAGGAAGCATCCTGATTTCAAAGATGTTAAAATGTTTTTTAAAAATCTTCTTAGAATTGATGAAATACAATATATCATAAGTTTGTTGTGGGGATTTTATGAGATGATGTATGTAAATCATTTGGTGTACAATCTGGCACATGGGAAGTGCTAAATAAATTATTAAGTATATAACTATAAAATATTGACAGTACACTAGTACATAATCCAAGAAGTCCTGTGTAGGTGACAATGGAGAGACGGAAGACAGCATTAAACTAGAAAAAAATGCTTAAGAAAACAATTAAGAGCATGCTGGTACCAAATAGAGTATTTAAGAATTAACTCAGCTGGAGGAACTAGGAAGAACACCGGTCTACCCCAATAGTTGTAATCAAATGTGCTCCTCTAGGTCTGAAGCAGCCAAGGGCGCTGCAGAGAAATGAGCTATATTTGGAGAGAGCGTTTTCACACCATTCCTTGTGAATGATAATCATAAAGAGGGAACTGCAACATCCTCACTGTGAGAGGCATGCTTAGCAGATATCAGTGGGGAGGGAGCACTGGGACAAATGAGTACAATGTGAACCATTCAAACTGTAACAGAAAATGTAATTGGTATGACGAGATTTGTCAAAAGATAACCAGAAGATCTGAAAGAACAGAATTGGCAAATTTTCTACCTTTGTCTCGGCCCAGTGTAATGACATTTCAGCAATTCAGCCAAAGAAAAAAATACATATATTCCATTTGAATGGTTGCGTTAATAGCTAGTTAAAATAGTTTGATCTTATCTAGTTTTTTTGCAAGTTTTTCATATGGAAAGGAGGGTAATATACTATACAGATAAAATCCCCTTTTAACGGAGCCCATATGGCATGCAAATATTGTCAAGAGATGATGCAGCCAAACTCATGATCACTTGCATGCATCATTATTGTCACCTAAGAATCATTATGTACAAAAGGAAAGAAAACTAACATTTGTCAAGAATTTATTGTGGGTCAGGCAATGTGCTATCCTGTCACATCATTATTTAGAGAGGCTGCATGGTTTAATGGTTAGAGCTGGACTAGACACAGACTGCCCAGACATAAATCCCAGCTCTTGCCTCATGATAGCTTTGCTAACTGGAACAAGTTAATCTTCCTGCTTCAGTTTCCTTGTATATAAAATGCAAATAATAATATAACATGACTTATGTCATGGGGTTCTGGTGAGAAGTAAATGGGTTAATATATGGGATGCATTTATACATATATATAAGTGCTATAAAATATTTCCTGATAAAGCAAAATAATGTGTAGTGCTAGAATTCACACCCATTTTCATCCAAAGCCTTTGCTTTTTCTCTATAATACTGTGCTTCTATGTGCTAGCTAATATTTAATATTGTGATGCTAAACAAATTACATTAAATTGATGTTACCCTTGGTTTCTAGGAACATTAGCATGTAATATGGATAAATCATGTATATTCCAATGTGTTTATATTTACTCTCAATTTGGGCATTGACCTTAGAATTTCTTAACCTTTGATGTATTTCAGATGAAAGAATAGACATTAAAAGAGTGTACTCTAGAATTATACGTAATATAGCAGTCTATATTTAACATAGTGCTTTCCTCTACCTGATTTCATTTGATTCTTATAATAGCACTTTCTAGATGGAAAAGATACTGTCATGTCAGATGAAGAAATTGAAGCTCACTGAGTTGAAATTCTAGCTTGGCTAGGACTCAAATTCACATCTTCCTATTCTTAATTTGAAAGTATTTTTCACTACGTGCACATATTTACTTAGTGGTTAATTGAGCACCTACTATGTGCCAGATATATGAAATCCTAGCTACACAAAGGGAACAAGATATCACTGTTTTCCTAAAAGAGGTTATCATCTAATAGAGAAGAGAGAAACAGCTGACAAGGGTTAGCAAATATGTGATATCATTAGCATGAACAAATTGCTGTAGGAACACCCAGAAGTGAGTAAGTGGCTTGGAGATTTGAAGGAGGCTTTATAGATGTGATATTTTACAATAAACAGAGTTATGAGAGAAGTAGAAGATGGGAACACTTTGAGCATAGGAAACGGTTTATTTGATTGTTGAAGGGAAGTAAATGCACCAGAGTGACAAGCAGATGGGTTATGTGGTGAGGTGTTGACATGGGAAGGGTGCTAAAGAGGTTGGACATTTTCTTATAGGTTAGGAAACAGTAAAGGTTTGTGAGCAAGCACTGTCAGAGAGGTATTAAAGAAAATGGCTGTGCTAGTTGCACTGAAGAGTTGTATAGTAGACACTGGCTTTAGGAAATACGAATTAGGAGGCTGATAACAATAGTCTACAGAGTTCAGAAATGATTTCTAGAAACTGGTGTTTGAATATGACTGAGGAATAAGTGAGATTTTTGGATGGGTGATTGATGACGTTATAAATAAGGAATACAAGAAAGAAAAGAGGTTTCAAAGGGAAATGTGGGTTCAGCGTTGGACATTTTAATTCGAGATTGCTGGACCTGGGCACACAGGTGTTGGCATCATTAACGACGTGGTCCTGATAGTTGAAACAATGAGGATGGAGGGACCAACACAGGAGGGGAGGTGTAAGTTGAGGATAGAGACGGGGAGAGGGGCATTTTGGGGCTCAGTAGCAGAAAAGAACATTTTGGTTAGAGGAAAGCTAAAACAAATTATGGAAAGCTAGGAATGAGAGAATTTTAATAAAGAGGTGCATGCCAGTTGCTGCTAACAGGTCAAGAATCTGAGGCTACTGGGTTTGACATGTAACGATGAACTTGGACTGATGATAGCAAAAGTCCCATCCAGTTATCATCTTAGCCCTTGATTTGGGAATTTGTCCATGGATTTTTGAAGGGCAAGTAATGATATGAGGTAAATAGGCCATTTTGGAGAAATCCTTTAATTTGCAAAACCATTCCAGAGTCCTGTTCCTTTTTGCATATGGGTATGAATTTGCTACTGTCATTGTTAATTCTGGCATTAAAATCTTTAGAAACAAATTTGTGAATGGTTGGTTGTACAGAATACATAGTATTCAGAAGACTCTAAATTTTACTTAACCTCCTAAACGACAGGCATACTGGCTGAAGATTATAAAAATGAGGGCACAGCATAGTGACTGTATTAGCATTTGGATGCCAGATCATGATGGGGATAAACAATGTCTGGAGGCTGCAATTGGCATACAAGATGTAGGGGTGTGTGTGCACGGGTGCATGCTCAGGAGAAAGAGACAGACACATCACCATGATGATGCTGGGAGTGCCAGAATTTCTATCTAGGCTTTACTAGAATGATTTCAGCTTAGACATCCTTTCCAAACTAACAAAGATATAAACTGGTGCCTTAGAATTCATGATTGTTTATGCCATTGCAAACACTGGTATTTCAGCAATCATTATTTTTTCTGGCAAAAGGAAGTTGACAATTTGGGTTCCTCTTTTGACAGCAACCAATTTGGATTTTGGACATTGAATGGAATCATCAATTATTGTTATACAGTGTGTCATTTGCTGAAGGCTTCAGAGAGAGGAAGCCATGTCTTGCACAACCTTGAATACTTGAATACATTCAACTTTGAATTTATACATTTTTAGTGTATTAAGAGATTTCAAGGTAAAATCTAGTCATTGGAACCTTGCAATCTTTTAATTGACTCTTTTTATCCTTAAAGAGTGGAAACATTTCATAGCTCTTCTGCTGCCAGTTGCTACTCAGCACTGACTACGATTAGCTTTATTGGAGATGATTCAAAGTGATGGAAAAAAAAGGTTTCTACACTGAGAATCATGCCAAGCGATGTTGTTGCAAGCAGTTGGGAAGATGGATTTTGTGGTTATGCTTGACAGTTAAGTAATAAAGATGTGCAGAAACCTTTGCTATTGACCTCTGATGCATTGCAAGTGTCTCCATTCAGCTTGGGATCTGAGGAGAAGCCAAACATTCTCCACTGGGCTTAGGGTTGAGCCAGTTAGGTGATGTGCACCAATCAAGAAAACTTGACCATCATTCCTTACCCGTAGGCCCTCAAATCTCATCACCTCTTACTTCCCTTTACAGTCATGGATTAGAACATACCATTTTCATTAAGTATTTCCCTATTGCAGTGTAACCTTGTTAAATTAATGTGTTGACTTAGAATTGAAGTAAAATAAACTTTTCTCACTGCAATCTCACTGCCTTGCGCTTTAATAAAAATTAAATGGGTGTTCCCAGACCTCTGTGCTTTGAATTTTGTGAAAAGAAAATTGTCCTAGTACCTAAAGGAACAGAAGTTGACATCTAAAACTTCCACACCAGTGTATCTGAGATTCCCTATAAATAGATCAATTTAATTATATTTCCACCTGTTTCATTAACCTTTTATATTAGTTGGTTTTCTAACTGTAGTTCAAAAACTAAATTTAGAGGGTTATGTAACACTTTTAAAAAATGAAGTAGAGGAAAATTTTTCAATTCATTACATGTGATATGGGTAGCTATTGTTTTGTGAAATTTGTGTTTCATACATACTCAGGTGTATGTGTGCAAGGTCACAATGGATTTAAAGGCTATGGTCTTAGATGATAATATCCCAGTGATCTATGATGATCTTTATTCTATAAAAATACCCATGGAGTCAAGCATTATGACCATGGGAGCATGTATAGCCTCCCATGTTACCCAGTAGGCAGGTAGCAGGCTGATACCTGCTGCTACAAACTTTGCTAATAGAAGCTGTTTTTAGCTTTTATTTTCATTATTTCTATTTTTAGCTCATAGAAGCTAGCCTTAAAGGGAAGGGCTTTTGGTTAAGGAAGGGAGTCTTTACAACTTGGAGGCTAGTCTTTTCTGACCTAAAGCCAGGAATATCTATAACACTTTCCCTCAATTGTGCGGACGGAGGCTTTTATAGTTTTTATCAGAGGCAGAAGGCTGTGGGTGCACATTGGAGAAGGGTCGCCAGCAATTTTGATCTCTCATGTGATCTTCCAAATGGGATCCGCGATCCCCAGAGCAACACGAGTATAATTGACAGACTCTGCACTGTCGAGGAAAAAGGCTGTGCTTTAATCTCCAAACCACGGTGGTAAGACAAAGATGTGTAATTGACATCTTCATTTTTGAAAGCATCTGAGAAATGGAAGTGAAGGGTGTGTGACAGAGAGTCGGGAGACAAGAAAGAAAAGCAGTGGGACCTGTGACCACAGAGGCCACTCCAGATGCATTTTAGTGATAGCTGGTGAAGAGCTACTGTAGTAACACTGGATGCATACTCTAATTATCTATAGTTGTTTTTAGTTTTACTTTTTATTCAGTTATTTATTTTGCTCGAGACAATTGCTCAATAAACTGTGTACAGTTCACTATATGGTATGAGTTAAAATCTTGACCATGACTATGTAAATTGGGAAGTTCAAAGGCCCTTCCTTGTGAATTATCAGCAGGACTCTGAGCCATGATCACTGGTCACTGTGATCGCTGTGCTGATGCCCATTTGAGCCAGGAAAGCAGGACTGCCTATAGAGCGGTTTCTGGATAGCGTTACTCTTATTTGGGAACAGTGACACTTATGTAGAAATTTCCCAACTAGAGGATGAATGTGACATTGTCTTCATCTCTTTCAAAATGAGAACAGCAAACCTGCACCTGTACCCTAGTATTCTCAGGGAGAGTGGAAGATGGCCAATGGGCGAGTATTTATGCTGAAAGTCTGAAATGTTAATGATCCTTCCCTTTAAGAAGGGAAGGATCAGGGAACAAGCATCTGATGTATGGATTATAGCTTTTCCTCTTTATTTCTTACATTCCATGTCTGTTGGCCACCCTAATTTTTTAGATGGATGAACTAAGTAGTGAGACCCTAATCAATATTTTTTCCTCTTGTTAACAGCATTGGTCTAGTGTTGGTCAAGAAATGGTTTGAAGAAAAGACTAAAATATGGTTTTATTTATATACCTTCTATGGACATATTTAAAAACTTGCCACAAATGCTGTCATGCACCACGTAACAACGTTTTAGTCAGTGAAAGACCACATATACGATGGTGGTCTCATAAGATTAAAATGGAGCTGAAAAATTCCTATTGCCTGCTATTTACTACTTAATCGTTAGAGTGTACTCCTTCTACTTACAAAAAAAAAAAAGAAAAAAAGCTAACTATAAAACAGCCTCAGACAGGTCCTTCAGGAGGTATGCAGAATAAGGTATTATTATCACAGGAGATGACAGCTCCATGCATGTTATTGCCCCTGAAGACCTTCCAGTGGGACAAGATGTGGAGGTAGAAGACAGTGATATGGATGATCCTGACCCTGTGTAGGCCTAGGCTGATGTGTGTGTTTTTAACAAATAAAGTATAGAAAGTAAAAAAAATATATATTTTAAAAAATATAAAAAGCTTATAGAATAAAGGTATAAAGAAAGACAATAGTTTTGTGTGGTTGTATAATGCATTTGTATTTTAAGCTAAGTATTATTACAAAAGAGTCAAAAAGCTAAAAAAAATTCAAAAGTTTGTAAAGTTACAGTAAGCTAAGGTTTATTATTGAAGAAAGAAAAATATTTTTAATAAATTTAGTGTAGCCCAAGTGCACAGTGTTTATAAGGTTGACAGTAGTGTACCATAATGTCCTACACCTTCATAGTCACTCACCACTCACTGACTCACCAAGAGCAGCCTCCAGTCCTGCAAGCTCCATTCATGGTATGCACCCTATACAAGTGTACCGTTTTTAATCTTTTCTACTGTGTTTTTACTGTACCTTTTCCATGTGTAGATATACAAATACTGAACTGTTGTGTTACATTTGCCTACAGTATCAGTGCAATAATATGCTGTACATGTTCATAGCCCAGGAGCAATAGGCGGTACCCTATAGTGTAGGTGTGTAGTAGGCACACCTAGCTTATATCATCTAGCTTTGTGTGAGTACCCTCTATGAAGTTCCTATGACGACAGAATTGGCTAAGGACTCATTACTCAGAACCTATCTGTCGTTGAGTGATGCATGACTATGTACGTATTTCCCTAGCATGTATCTTTGCACAGCACCCTCAACCAAATCCATCCCAAGTTATTAATAGATACTGCTGAGGATAAGTAAATGTCAGAAAGAGAAGAGGTGGAATAAAATTATGTTCTGTATTGACTTTGCGTCGTATTGGATCAGGCTACAGAGTGAAGATATGAATACCCGTGATGCTGTTATTTATTTAATAGTAGACATACAGTATTTGCGATCAGAGAGATTTGGGTTTATTGTCACTTTGGATGTGGCAGAAGAAAGAATATTACACCTTACTGTTTGTGAAAGGATTTCAGAATCCATTCCAGAATTTCATCTCCAATTGGAAATGAAAATCTCTCATCCTGTTCTTCTAAGAGAGAATTATATATTTAATTCTTCCTGGAAATTACTGCTTTTCTTAGGAAAGATTTTGAAAGAACTTGGAGATGTTATAAATATAAGGACTAGAACATAATTAGCACACTGTAAAGTTAAGCAAATAGCATTTGGGTAAAAAAGTAAAATCCAGGGGATTTACTTTACTCCCAAAAATCTTTTGGGGATCTTAGTCTCTCGAGGGCTAGATTATACTGATGTTTACCCTTTATTCCATGTCCTGTAAAATTTTAAATACTGCCCAGAGATTTTTTTTTTTTTTTTTAGCTTTCCAGGGGCTTATATTTTCATGGTTATCAGTTATCATGAGATAGTTTGCTGATGTCTCTTTCACACTGCATTAATCAAAACCTGATTAGGTTTCAGATGTAGGCACATACTCCACACCAAAGACCCTATCAAAACGGACACACACACACACACACACACACACTCACTCACTCACTCACAATCACGGCATTGTTTTAGTGTACAAAATTTTACTGAAAAATCTTAGGTGTCACATCAAATACTGATTGGCTCAATATTGCAATGTTGCACTATTTTCTCGAGGTTTTTTTTTTTTTTTTTTCTATTTTGTAACTTGGGTGTTGTGGGTGGCACATCCTGCTCTTTGCCAACATGTCAGATCACTCCGTGGTATGACCTTGTGTTCAAGCGGGCATCTCTAGTCTCTGATTTTTCCCAACCGCTCTCCTGCAATAAATATTGCCTCGGAAGTCACAATCTCTACTGGCCCTTCTACTTTCTCATGCGGTTTCTCAACACACTTCTCGGAAGCCTGTTTTCTTCATTTTTCATGAGAGACACACAGTTGGGTTGAATTTTCCACAGTGGCTCTGCAAGAGTTTGACCACTAGTCATCAGAAGTTTCTCTTGGTCTTTCTCCCGTACGGAGTCCAGTCTTGAGCTCCTCCTGCTCCTTTCTCCTCCCTCTCTCTCCTTTCTTTCAACTGCTGCTAATCCAGAACGATACATTCCTCTCCTGCTTGGATGTAGAGCAGTTTCACCTTTTTCCCTGAAGCTTCGGAAGCCATGGATGTCCTGCATTAGGATTCTCTCATCTCCTGCCCCATGCAAAGGCCCCTTCCTTCTCTTAGAGTAATTACAGTGCCAGCTCTTTGGAAAGTAATATTTTTTTCACGCTTTTATACTCGCAATAATGAGAAGTGTGATCATCATAAAAAATCTGTTAAATTATAAATAAATCATGGGATTAATTTTCAGTATAACTATAGAAGAGTGGCAAAAATAATGAGATGGAGGCAGGAGAAATAATCTTGAAATGACCACATTTCAGAAAAAAATTCCTACTAGAGTTAGGTAATTATACAATTGATTTTTAAAGGAAGTGCTGAAAGAACTCTTTTTGTGATTGTTAGAAACAACTGGAAAAATAATTAGACATGCTTTTAGGACCATTCTGTATTGGCTAAGGTAAGTGGGTCAGAAGTCTAATAAACCTTTTTGATGTTTCTAACCTTGACTTTCAAGTCAACCCAGTCCTTGTGCAATGAGGAAGGAAAACACAGATCAAACTGCTCTCTAATATAAGAAAGGCAGCATAGCAACATGTTTAAGAACAGCAACTTTGCAGAAAGACACCTGAATTTGTTAATGTTGTTTTTATTTTGGGGGTAGCAAGTGAGGAGAGTTGAGATCAGGTAGTGTGGGCATTGGAAAAGAAGAGATCAGGTATTCCAACTGCTCCCATCCAAAGATAAGGAAACCTGGACTCGGGTAAAAGTTTTTCTTCAAGGCCACACCTCTAGGTAGTGGCAGAGCCAGCGTTAGGACCTGAAACTCCTGATTCCTAGGACACGGCAACACCCACCACGCCAGTGGTCATGCCGCACTCTGGGCATCACGGAGTCTTGGCTGTGCCTGTGTTTTAGAATGGTCCAGGGGTGTCTGATTGACCTGCCCAAGCACTTGGAGGCCTATGTGCTGGCGAGGGTAGAGGCTGACAGCTGGGGATGCAGAGGAATGGCCACCAAGAGCTATTTCTCATGAGACAGACTTTGTGTTGTCTCTGCTGATCACATTGTTGCTCCCAAGCAGCCGATGAAGTAACCCAAAGTGAGTGCTAGTTTGGAAAGACCTAGAATGTTATTCTTTGGAAGAAAATGTGATCAAAGGCAGGAAATTGGCTGCAGGTTTCTAGTGTCTTATATTTTTGAATATATGCTGATGCTTATTGGAATTATTTCTAGCTTTGTGATGTTTTTGTATGTATGTGATTTCCCCTCCCTCCGTCTATGAGGAATTTTCATAAGGGAGGGAGGCATCTGAAGGAGATTGGTATAAAATCTGATCAAATCTGAAATTGGCTGGCAGCTCTTACTGGCTGAAATTGTCTCTAAATTGCAAAACAAATAAAAGCCTCCATTAACAAAATGATGGATAAACTGAGAAAAATGTATGCGTGGCAACTGTAAGTCACAGGTATGATATTTTTAATTTATAAATAATTACCGTGAAAATCAGCAAGAGATGAGACATCTCAGTAGAAAACCATGTAAAAATGTAAAAACAAACAGTTCACAAAAAGGACTATAAATGGTTCAAAAAAAGAAAGGAATAAAAAAAGCCCATCCTCATTATTAATCAAAGATATATAAATTAAAACACTATCTTTTTATATAAAATAGAGGAAAATTAAAAAAAAAAGCTCTATACCCAATATTAGATGGAGGTAGGGACATTGGATTCTCTTTCATGAAATCTAAGTTGTCACCAATTTTAAGGCTCACTATTATTTGATGTATTAAGAAAAAAATGCCACTAGTTAAACTGTGACACAATGCTATCTTATTACTTAGAATTTTATTTTATAGTTATTATAAGCTATTCTTTAAATTAGTTAAACTGGCATTTTCTAAAACTTTTTCGCAGACTTCACACTTCTGAACTGTTTGTCAACTTAGAGCATCAACATCCATGTTGTTCTGAACAGATGTTATCATCTGTGTCGTTGAGGGCTTTGAGGATGTACCGTTTCATAAAAGAGCGCTCTGCTTAAGTCTCTCAGATTTTTTTTTCAAGCCACTGATACCCATTCCATGAGATGCAGTGCTGACTCTTGATTTTAAAGAGGGTATCAAAGTGTTTTCAGATAATAGTCAACAATTATAATCCCTTCTTGAAATGGTTTGTAAGTGGTTTTCTGGCTGGAGGGTTGCAGGGTGGCACAGGCAAGGATAATCATCTCATAACTGCCACCTGGCTAACTGGGATCATAAAATGACACAGATTATAAGGAGGATTCTGATTTCATAGATGTTAACATGCAAAAACAATGACTAGATGAAATGTGCAATTTGCTATTGTAGACACATAAATTATTACAGTCTTCTTCGCATTTTGTAGGACATACCCTAAAACAGCAGTCCCCAACCTTTTTGGCACCAGGGACCAGTTTCATGGAAGACAGTCTTTCCACGGACAGGGGATGGGGTGTCATGGGTGGGGAGTGGGGGGTGTGGAGCTCAGACGGTGATGCACGGCCCAATTCCTAACAGGCCACCAACGGTAATAGGCTGCAGCCAGGGGTTTGGGACAGGAGCCCTAGAAGATCCTTTGTAATATGTGTACTTTTTATGCAGAAAATAAACCTCTAGGGATTTACCATCATCTATTATGAATGGGCAATTTTATAAAGATGTTTTTTGTTTTTAAAAGTAAAAATTTTGAAATAAGCCAGAGATGTCCATAGATGGAGAGTTGGTTAAGCAAAGGGGAATATATTTATTGTTTTTAGCATGCAGCCATTATGCCAAATCTGGTCCTCCCTTTCTGTTCCAGGATGTGATGAACTTCAGCAAGAACTGCATGTACAGACATAAAGAGATGCTAATGGTGTTGTAAGAGTAAAGAGCAAGTTATAAAACATCATGTATGGTCAATTACTAGTAGTTTTCTTATGTTTTGAATTTTTATGGCATATTTATAGGTAGAATAAAAGAATAATGCTATTTTCTTTTTAGTGTGTCCAAGCCAGCAGTAGAAAGAGTTTCAGGTTCGTTGACATCACATTTAGAGCAGACTGCCACAGGTCATGCATTGTGTTATGCTGAATGAAAGGATTACAAAGCACTCTTAAGCACAGGAGGAGGCCAGGTGGAGCAGTTCACAGAATGGAATGTTGAATGTTTGTGTGCTTCACAATCTTTGGATACCTGATGCATCCAAAGCACTGTGATAGGTGGCGTGAACCCTCACCGTGCTTTTAAAATAAGGGAGACGCATAAACAAAATGGTATGGCAGTTCTGAGGAGGGAAAAATCCATTGAAGCTTAGAGCTCAGCAGAGACACTTTCTGGAGGGGAGATGGCATTTGTGTTAGAATAAGACTGGGAAAGTGTTCCCAGTTCCTATTTAAAAAATTTTTTAAATTTATTTTGCTTTTTAAACTTTTTTGTTAAAAGCTAAGACACAAACACACACATTAGGCTAGGCCTACACAGGGTCAGGATTATCAGTAGCACTGTCTTCACTTCCTTTTACCTCCTCATCTTGTCCCACTGGAAGGTCTTCAGGGGCAGTAACACGCATGGAGCTGACATCTCCTATGGTAACAGTGCCTTTTTCTGGAATATCTCCTAAAGGACCTGCCTGAGGTTGTTTTACAGTTAGCTTTTTGGTTTTTTTTTAATAAGTAGAAGTAGTACACTCTAAGATAACAATAAAAAATATAGCAAATACATAAATCAGTAACGTAATTGTTTATTATCATTATCAAGTATTATGTACTGTGCATGATTATGTGTACTATACATTTATACAACTGGTAGCTGGTATTGGTTTGTTTCCACCAGCGTCACCACAGACACCTGAGTACTGCGTTGCACTGTGATATTACAGTGGCTGCAACGTCATTAGGCGATAGGAATTTTGCAGCTCCGTTATCTTTTGGAACCACTGTCATATATGTGGTCCATTGGTGACTGAAACACAATTGTACAGTGCAGGACTATAGTTTCAAACTACACTTTGGCATAGACTTAACCTTCTAAAGCAGCGGTCCCCAACCTTTTTGGCACCAGGTACTGGTTTCATGGAAGACAATTTTTCCACGGATCAGGGGGAGGGTGGTATGGAGTTCAGGCGGTGATGCACGGCCTGTTTTCTAACAGGCCACAGACCGGTACTGGGCCGCAGCCTGGGGGCTGGGGGCTGGGGACTGCAGTTCTAAAGGACATAAAAAAGTGTATTAATCGTATTTGTAATCTCAATATGTGCTCCATATTGGCTCAGAGTTGGCATAAATAAAGGTTTGCAAAATGTCTGGATGGATAGCACAAAGAAATAATTTTCTGAGCTGCAAAGCAAGCAAATGCACTTAACAAACAGTTGTCAGTACGAAGGGTATTCCTGGCACTGAAGTAGGCTCTGGCAGTATGGAGAGGAATACAGCAAGGTCCCTTGTTCCAAGGAACTTATGTTCTGTTTGAGGAGAAGTAAAAGATTCCCAAACAACACATTTTTGCAGATTTTGTTATGCTTTTATAATGCTTTACTATTCCAGCTACTGTCTCTGATAAAGCCACTTGAAGAGAGTATAATTGGATTATTATTTTCCAGTTGTCAATGACATGGCTGTTTTCAAATGAAGCCCAAAAGATTTTTAGACCTGGAAAGAGCATTAGAGAACATTAAGTCCCACATAAAGATCTTCTCACTGTGGTTGTAGGCCATTGTTAACCGACAAAGGAATGTTGAAGTCATTTAAGGATAAAAGAAATATAACACTGATGATTCTTGAAGTTTCTTGGAATTTCAGCCAAGTATTTGAAGGACTTTCTCCACTATTCAGGACTTCAAGATTCCTTGTCTGTGTAATGGAATATGTAATCTTATAAATCACGATGTTACCTTGTCCAGAGTAAAAGTAAATGTTTAATTTGATCACAGTAATCTTAAATGCCATGTTATCTGAAGTAAACAAATATGGCAAAAGAGTTTAAATTATCACTAAATATGATATCTTTGTTTTTAATTTTGAGTGACTTGTAGCTTAGAAAAATGAAAACTGTATAAACATGATGTTCATTTTTTTGAGTACTTTTAACACATACCAGAATAGTGTCTTCCTAAAATGGGTATAATTCATTGTTTTAGAAGCTAAAAATTAGTGTTTAAAAAATACAAATGAAGTATGAATGCATACTACTCGTGTTTTACCAGACTAATCATAGCAGAAACAGAAGCACATCAAATAAGAAGCAAATGTAGCCTAAACCCTCTTCTCACCCCCCCGCAACACAGAGGTAACTATTGATAACTTATCTGTCTATCTGCACAGAACTTTTTTTAAAAAAAATTACAAAATATGTCATCTTTGCTTAAGAGTGAATAATATATATGGAAAGTTTAAAGAATAATGATAACTACAAATAAAACATATTCCCAGCACTGAGTGTGCTAACTAGATTTCTAGTAAATAGCACATTAGTGACCCCCTGGATGTTTCTCCAAGATCAGATGTCTCTCTCCTGCCCAGAGGCAGCCACTATCTTAAAGTTTTTAAATCATTCCCGCCAAAATAAAGAAATCAATTATTCCCTTGATTTGGTGTTTAATTCTTATACCTGCAACCCTGAGGGGAAATATATATAATACACACATATTTTTGTTTTGTTTTATACACTACATAAAAATGTGTGGGTATGTAGATCGGTTCTCTCTGTGTAAACTTGATATGCACATTTTATACAACTTAACAGGTTAATGTTACATAAATGGAATCATTTTGTGTCTGATTTTTCCCTTAAAATTATGTTTTTGAGATTCAACCATTTTTAAACACAGGATATTCCATTGCGTGAATATGCCACAGTTTATCCATTTTAAATATCAGTTCTTTTGTTAATAAACATTTGGATTGTTTCTGTCTTTTTTTTTTTTTTCCTTTTTAATCAAGGCTTTTTTGTTCAATATGAAAGAAGAGTCTGGGTGAGGAGTGGGTTTTGTGCCCTTCGTGGAGAAGCAGGTGATCTCTTCCTCTAGGTGTGGACTCTCTGCTGTCTTGCTCCTTGCCCTGGTCCTCCTGGAGAGAGCTCTGTGGAAGCTCACGGAATGAGAGCTTGCCACTGAGGGTAAACCTCTGTGTTTGCACCCCACACCTATTCCAGACTGTCATGTCACCCACATTTGGCCTCCAACTGTTTCTTAACATGGTAGCTGATTTCTTTTTAGCCCTCATGTGGTGGCTGCCCCCTTTCCAGGTGACCCAGTCTGAACTTCCTTTCTCTTCCTAGAGGAGCCCATCCCTCCTTGGAATTCTCTTTGGTTGCCCTCTGTCTCAGCTCTCTGATAAGGTCAAGAAAAGTTAGAATTTTGTAGTTTTTTTCTCATTAAGTGAGAGTAGCATTTCTTTTTATTGCATATATTAGACACTTTTTTATTACACAGGTAATGTTTATCTGGATTTTCACACAAGTTTACCAGTGCTTGGCTCATTATTTCTTCTTGCATCTCATACTCTTTGGTGTCATTTTGCATCTTTTTGAATTTCTTTTTTTTGGAAGCTTCTTTAACTGAGAGTCTATGAGCAAATGTCGTTATTAAAGTGTCTTTATTTCTGACGCATAATTTTATTGTCTATTTCAGGGACTTGTGAATGGTGAGCATGTGGGCCACATCGGGTCCTAGACCTATTTTGTATAGCTCCAAGTTAAATGTTAGGTCTGGAGCCAGGAGGGAGACACACAAAGCCTCATGTGTAGCAAAACGGTATTTATTTTGAGCATCTGGGTGCGGATGGGTGGAGGCTGAAAAAGGCATCCACCAGGAGGGATGGGAAAGCCTTGGGTTTTATAGAGGGTTGTCCGGGAGGAGTGAGCAATACCAGCAGAGATAGGGGAGAAGAGGTAGCTTTGTCCTTATCAGGGGGACAGAAACGCCCGAGTCGCTGCAGCTGTCTGTGGTCAAAGTTAGATTTACAACCTTGGACTCTGCAGACCCCTGCGGCTTTTGTTTCACAGGCTTTATGATCACTATCTAAGTATTACGTCCTATGCATACTTTTCAGGTTCCCACTCTGAGTAAACCTAACACTAAACATGGCGAAGTGTTATCTCCACCATTTGTAAAGTAGTATTAAAAACATCCCCCTCCCCCGCCAAGCAGCAACAAAAGCAGAATATGTCACAGAGATTGGCCTGCAATACCTAAAATGTTTATTACTTGGCCCTTTATAGAAACTTTGCCAGCTGCTGGTCATATTCTATACTGACAGTTACTGTCTAAGCATTTTAAAGATAATGTTGGATTATCTTTTAGCTTCTGTTGCTATTGAGAAATCAGCTTATAGTTATTTGTCACTACCTTGTGGTATTATGTCTTTTCTCTCTGGCTACTTTCAGTATCTTCCCTTTGCATTAGGTGTTCTTTGGTTTTGCTGTGAGGTATAGGGGTGAGGGTCCCATTACCCAAGAAATCCCTAGTTATTATTTTGGGATTTTGCTTCTCTCTCTACCTCTAGTCTCCTGATGAGTGAACATTGAATATTTTCATCTTATTGTTTCTATCTCTGAACCTCTTTTTGCATTTTCTCTTCTCTACATTCTGTGTCCTATTTCTGATCTGTCTCACTAATTGTCTCATTAGCTGCGTCTGTATTGTCTGTCGAGTCCTAATTGGACTTGCAATTAGTATATTTTTCATTTCTACAATTTGCTTTTTGTTTTTGTTCAAATCTGTGCAGTTTTTGTAGTCTCTTGATCTGTCCTCATGTTTTCAGTCTCCGCTCCCATTCCCTAAAAAGAGTAAGCCCATTTGTGTTCTGTTGATGTCTGCAGGCTTTGCATGTCTGATTCTGTATTTTGTTTTTTTCTAAGTCTCACCCATGGAAGCTCATATTTTCATGTGTTTAATGAATTTAGTTACGAGTTCATGTTCTTTAGAATATTGTGAGAATTTTTTGAGCAGGTGTTTATAGAGTTCTCTTTCTAGGAGAATATGGATTTGCTTCTACTGAAAGCCTCAGTGCACTAACTTAGGACCACTTTCAAATAATTTGGGGCGTGAGGTGTTATGGATTACTCCAGAGGGTTAATGCAGGTCCCACCCCTGCAGATGTGTGCTTGTGGAGAGGAATACCCAAGGGAGATTTTTTTTTTCTTTTTTTATTACACTCAGCCAAGGCCCAAACAGGAAACTCTCCTGCAAGGCAGTTTTGTTCTGTCTTTTCTCACTTATCCATTTCAGAGCTGCCCTTCAGAGGCTCTAACTTTACACCAGAGTCTCCCTTTTCATCCTCCTGTCCTTCTGGACAGTGGGCTTTGTCTTCTTTCTCCCACAGCTCTGCCTCTAGGCCACCAGGAGTAGTGGACATCCTTAGGGCAGTGGCCCTTCAGTGCTAGTTTACCTATGTGGGATCAGGCACTCTAGGTTCTGGTCTTTTTTTTTTTAAACTCAGACATGTTTTATAAGAGGTGTTTAATATTTTTTCCAGCATTTTTAGTAGGTTTTTTTTTTTCTGAAAGTAGTTTCATTACCCATCTAGTACAGGAATGGATAAACCGAATTTTTTTCTATTTGTGGACAATATGTATGCTTTTATTCTTATCAGAAAGGAAAAAGTTATTTGACCCTTTAAAAATACAATGTGGCAAGATATAAAGAAGATGGATTTGGAATTAGAAGACTCTGTATTTCCACTTTATATTAATATTCTCTGGAACCCAATTTTCTGACCTATAAAATAGAAATATAAACTCTGCTCTACCTGCCTTATGATGTATTGTAAGAAAAACAAGATATTCTCTCTCTGAATGCAGTCATAAATCATCAAATGCTCCATAAATATATGGGTATTGTTTTTAATAAATGATGCTAAAAATAGATATTTCAGGTACCTAATATCAAGGGTTTAAAACAAAAAGTAATAAATACAAATTTCCTTAAGATGTTGCATTTATTTCCCTTTTGCTTGATGCCAACAAAATAAAATATTACATCTGAGAGCTTTTATGTTCACATTAGCCTTAAGTCAGTATAATGAATAACTGTTGAGTATACCGACTGAGATTGCAGTCAGATATGTTGGCCTTGAATACTGTATATATGTGTATGTGTTTGGTACCATCACTGAAACCCTTCGTGGTGGTTCCTTTCTGGCATATCTAAATTATTGGCCTATTCTTTTAGTTCCTTTGCATGTTGGTAGCTCACTTCACGTGAATCAGGGGGTCTGTCTTGAGGACATCCGAGGAACTAAATGTATTTGCCTCCATGTGACATTATCACTGAAGTCTCAGGGTTAGAGAGGACCTTGTGTCACCTAGTTCATCTCATTCCTTCATCCAGCCTAGTTTATTACTTGACCTCCATCATGTGTACCTGCCCAGTGGCTGTTTAATTTAGTTTAATTTCCTGCAGTGAACAGGAAATTACCATATTGTTTTTGGAAATAGCAGAATCTGTTTAACTGTTTGATTGTTTCTTTTACTGGATCCAAATGTCTCCTTTTAACTGTTATCCATTGTTTCTTTCCAGTCCTGCCCTTGGACCTCATACAGGAGGCTAAGCCACCTGCACAGATATTTAAATATGTGAAGACAAATATGTTGTTATTTGATTGTTTTTTAAAATCTAAGGAAAAATGTCGAGTTCCTACAGTTCCTTATAAAACCTACTTTCAAGTTTTTTCACTTCCTGTTTAGCATAAAATGTGTCCAGCATGGGCTTGGCTCTTTAAACACATTAGTTAATTTAATTCTCATATCAGTTTTAATGGAGTAGATATTATGATTATAACCTACCTTACAGATGAGAGAAGAGAACCTTGTAGAGACTAAGGAAATTGCTCAAAGCCGCATTACTAGTAAGGCATGGAGCTGGGATTCAGATCTCCCTGACTCCAGAAACCTGATGATGTCTGTTACCCTCACTGATTTGCCACTATTCCTTCCTAATGTTTCTCCTTGAAGTTGTTACCCAGGACAAACACACTATTCCAGGTGTGGACTAACCAAAGTAGAACAGAAAGGAGCTTTCAACCCCTGTTACCTGAGTGGTTGCCTGAAAGCAACCATTGTCCGTGAACTTCCTCTGTGCTGAGCAGAAGCCTAAGCATCCTTTAGGACCAGCTCAATTCACAGGCTGCCAAGAACAGACTTGGTGGGAAAAGCCAAACTGTTTCTCTGTTATTTTTAAGGTTCATTTTGTTTCCCATAGTTGGCATAATTTAAGAAACTGTTAGAGTTAAAATAGACACTGACCTTATTTTCAAAATGTTGTATCCCTGGGATTCATCTTTGTGTTGAATTAATCTATTTGCTCTGCAAATATCCTTTTTTAAGGGATAAAACTCTTTATTTGGTTTTGTTTCCTGGGAAAAAAAGTTATATCCTAGATATTCTTTGTCTTTCGGAATATATAGCTTGAACAGATATTTCAGAATATATAGTATTGCTACAAACCCAGATGAATGATAATATTTTCAGTTATTTAGGAGAAAGTGATAGTGCTTCAGGTCATGGAAACAGTTATCTGCTAAGCTGAAATTGTCATTAAAATGGTGAACATTTAGGAGTATGCACTTGTTGTTTGTTTGTTGTTTATTTCTGATTCATGCCTGGGAATCAAATGTATGTATTCTATTTGAATATACATTCTACTTAAATGTCGTGGTTCAAATTAGGGGCACTATTAACCATACCACATTAAAGTACTTATTAAGAGATAGAAATTAGGAGTATATGTGCAGAGGCGGGAGGGGGTGGTTTGTAAAATCTGTTAACTTTGGTCTTCTTTTACATTCCCAAAGAGCATAAGTTTAATCTTTATCTGGTCTGCATTTATGCATATTTTAGTAAAGCTTTATTCAGTTGCCATTGTAGATTTCATAGATGCCCAGAAAGGTATCTGAGTCATGTGAGGGGTGTGAACTGTGTAGCTTTGTGAATTGTGGGTACACGTTCTGTCACACTGATGAAGGAAAGGGCCTCACAACCAACTCCGTGTTCATTCTTAGGGTCTTTGTGCCTTTGGACGAATGGACCCTCCTCCTGTGATGCCAGTTTCCTCCTGATAGGGGTCTTCACCTGGCCCTTCACACACTCATATGTCTTTTTAAGATGCTGTGCTGTAGTTTGGTTCAACACCTCTTGTGACTTCAGCTTTATAACTTCCAAACAAGGTAGAGCCAGAATTCCTCACCAAAACTACCACCACCGATGTGTAAATCAAACCTGTTTGTAGATCCGAACCAGCGCAGAAGAGGGGAGGGCAAGAGAAAAAAGGGCTTAATTTAAGGTCAAGGTTGTGGTGTTAAGCCCAAAGAATTTTCAATGAGAGTCATTTTGATTCCGTTTTTGAGTATGATTATTGATGATTTTCTTGTTTGTAGAAAAAGTCATTATCTGAGGATCTCATTTCCTAGTTATACAGAGTCAGAAGGATTGGCTATTTCTATGGGCTTTTTGAGTTTTTTAAATCACCCTATGGTTTGAAAAGGAAATGATTAACATGTAGTACTGTTATTTGGTTCCCCATCCTTTATGAATCACTCTGGCAGTTTATTAGGAGTGCACCTTTTGCTGGAGTGTCTTAAAAGTCAAAAAACACAGGGCAAACATATTTTTAGACAATATAATAAGTGTTCATAAGGGGGATCTAAAAAGGTTTAAAACACAAAATTGTGTATTACTGTTTTAGGTTCCCCCTCCCCCCATATCAGCTATTGTACTCATTGCTTGAAATGTAGCAGCCCTTCGCCTCAAGGTGGAAGAAAATCATACTGGGCAAGATATTTGTAAATGTAGCCAACATGCCACTTAAAAATAAGTTTATCCTATGTTTCTTTACGCTGCTCTATGAGGCCATGTTCTTTCTTCCTGCACTGAGGTAGAGAGGCAGGATCAGGAGTGGAATCATTCGTCTCAGGAAATGAAGACCAGAACAATCAGAAAAGCTAGGAAAGGCAGGAATGGAGCACATGACTATTGAACAGGAGCTGAGTTGACTCCCTCAATCACCCTATAGGTTGGTTTCAAAGTTATGCTGTTGTTTCCAGGAAATGTGGTCCATCACTTTAACAGCCATGAGGCAGGAATCACTAAGCCTTCAGGGTTTTCTAAAAGGACCTTCAGGGAATTTGGTCAATAATGTGTATAACTACTATGGATTGTTTTAGTCCCTTTTCTCTGAAGGGTTCAGAACAGCAGAAGAACCCAGAGCTCAAATTATTGCACTGCCGTGGTGCCTCTAGCCCATATGTTTTGACTGAGCAATTAACCCAAATGGCAAAAGCGAAGCATGTTTTTGAATGCAAAACTGCATTTGCTTCGTTTGGTACAAACACATCATTATACTTTGACAGTGAAACAATATTGAATGAAGAGTGACCATAAAGTTCTGAGAACCTTAGGGTACAAGTGGAACAGTCTACAGTTTTGAAAATCAAACCTGATTCTTCACAGGGAGTAGAAATCTAAAAAAATAAAAACAAAACTGAAAGCTTTTTATTCTATTGATACTGAAGGGGGGTGTATGTAAACACTATTGAAGAAAGCTGTTTAAGTTGTTCTTTGAGCACACATGGAAATTGCCTATTTTTAAAGGAATATTGTTTTTTAAAAAATCCATCAATCTACTCTCTCTATAGGTAGATACACACACATACATGTACACACACTAAAGAATAGTTCAATTATTACTCTGTTCTAAAAGATCGTAAGCCTCATAGACCTCTATTTTGTCTGTGCTTATATTTTTACATTCTTTTAAGTAGTGATTATGGTTTTTTAAAATAAATTTTAGAAGACAAAAGTGTAACTTTTTAATAGGGAAATTTTGTAAATTTCAAGCTGCCAAATATGAAACACACAAAACCCCTCCCATGCTAAGATTTGGTTGACAGTGCTGTTTTCTTGTCTCTGTCCAATTGAAACAGAATCTTTTTAGGTGCTTCTGTTCAGGACCATGTGGGTTTCCCTTTGCCTCATTTATTTCCTGGTCGCACTCACTAGACATAAGAAGCCCTCTTCTGTGCTCTTTGCTGAGAGAGCTGCTTGTCAGGTGAAGTTAGGATGGAGCCCTGAGAAGACGTGGGAAAAAGGTAGAGAAAATTTACCGAGCTTAGAATAACAGCTCAGCTAACATCTAAAGGTTGTTTATTTCAATGACTGGTAGGGCTGTTTGTAAAATAAAATTCCCAAATGCCGACACATCCTTAGCCCTGGCCTTCCTTTTGTTTCTAGAATTTGAGTGTTCATGATGTCATGGCGGTAATGGCTGCTTGTATGTGAGTGTCGGTGTCTGTACTCAGGGCTGACGGTGTTGCAGCCTGGAGACAGAGCTGCGGATGGTTGGATGGGTTAAGGAGTGCTGTGACTTAGGCTGGCCGCTTACCCAAGGGTAACATTTTAGAAATCCTGCTGTTTCTTCATGGTTTGTCAATCCCGTTAGACTTATGGTCTAGCAAACAGGTCACTCAACCCAGAGACATACCTGTAGACCTGAAGATCTAGTTTGGTAATCAGGCTTCTCACATTTGGCCCACTGACTATTCCTCCTTTGTGATGGCACCCCCTGATTTCTGAGGGATTCCTGTTGACTTCCCGTCTCAGTCTACCGTACCTTTGCCCTCAGTGTCGCCTTCCCTGTGAGACGTGCAGCAGCTCAAATACCCTCATGTCTCCCATTACTGTCAGCCTGTCTTGAGGACTAATTCTAAAGCCCTCCACAGAGCTGAGCTTAGATGCAACAGCTGACAAATTTTTAACTTGCCTTTTCTCACACAAATCTAATTAATATCCTCAGAGGTTCGTTTAGAGGCAGAAAAGAACAAAAAAAGGGTGCAATTTCAGCTAATTTCCTGTGAAATCCTAATATTTCACAGGATAGAACTTTTCCTAGGAGACGTTGTTGAAAGAGGACATATTTTAGAAAAGTAAGGAATATAAAATGAAGCTAATTAAGAAATCTGGAAGACATGTTTTAAGCAGTCACAGTGCCACATTTTGACAATAATGAAAGAAAATTTAAACTGATTAGCAGGCAGTGCTGGTTTGGGTGGGTGAGGACAGCAAAGTAGCCAGAATGCCAACCGGTGATTTCAAATTTGATGACGAATGGAGGTTTTGTTTTATATTTTGTCTCTTGTAGCAAAAAGAACTAAACAAGACAGTAATAGACTGCATAAGATGTTAGTATAGGGAGAGGGGAAAAGGCAAATTTCAGAAATTATAAAAAGAAGAGGCAGTGGGATTTTATGACAGATTATGAAGGATTTAATTTGCAGCTGCAGGGAAATCTTCTTGTCACAGCCAACTACTCTGGCTTCCCTGAGAAGAGGGTTTTTGTTCTTGTTTTTAGAGAGAAGTACTTTTTAATTTTTTGTTTGTTTAACATAGCATCTAAATGTGTCCCTTTTGAATTAGGAATATTTTTTCCACTTTCTAGTGTAATTTATACTGTCTCTTGGAAAGTAGTGTCTGTCTTAAAATTTTAAACACTTTTGTGGAGTCCTGACTATTCTTTCTGTACCTTATTTCACATAATTGCCACAGCAATGCTGTGAATGCGTCACCATTTCTATTGCCACTGACCTCAGGGAGGTTAGCGATTTGCCCAAAGTCTCACAGGCATTCTGGCTCCAGGGCCTAGAGTTCTGACTACCACCACATAGTGAACACTAGCTAAGTGCCAGGCATTAAATCTGTATATATTAGCCCTGTTAGGAGGTGTTAGTAGCCCTATTTTACAGATGAGGAAACTGAGGCTGAGAGGACATGGAGTGGTAGGATTTAAAGTCAGGTCTATCTGACCCCAGAAGTCATTCTCTTTCCACTGCTGTAGGTGGTGCTCAGCCAGTGCTGGCCTAAAAACAACAGCGACAGTGGCTACTTAACACTTTTATGCTCTTCACAACGTGCAAGGCACTGTTCTAAGCCCTTTACGTATTTTTCAAATGAGGAAATTGAAACTCGGAGAGGCTAGGTAGACTGCTCAAGGTCACGTGGCTGTAAAGCGGTTGAACTGGATTTCGGGCCCAGGCAGTCTTACTCTCTACCAATTTATCACTGTATACTCTCCTGAAAGAAGGAAAGTGAGTGAAAGGGAAAATAAGAAAGGAAAAAAAAAAATATCAAAGCAGGCTTTGGCTTTCTTAGAAATGTTAGCAACCTAATAGATTCAGAATAAAGGAGAGTTTAATATGATCATTGAAAATCTGATAGGATTTGTTGAATGCAAGTAGCTGGGGTAGGGGAGAGCAGAAAGCCAACCCTCTTGGCTGAAAGAATTGATCCCTTCAAGCCATCTTTACACTGAGAATGTATCACAGCAGCTAAATACTCCTTATCACTTTTTACATCAGACTGGGCACTTCTGTCAACAAATTGTCTTCATTAGAAGCTGGCAGAAGTGGTAAAGATAATGAGACATCAAATAGCACTATCTAACTCTATGCTGTCACTGGGAGTTTTGCTGAGATATTTCTCATTTGAAGTGGAAGGTGGCTTTATATGACTATAACTTTAAGCTCTTTTTAAAACTAACACAGTTTCCTCTGATTTTGAAAGCAAGCCTGGTGGTAGATTAATAGGGGATAGAAGGAAATCTTGCTTCTCTTGCAAAGACACATATAAAGTGTAACCCCTCTCTTCCCCCAACACATCTTTTCAAAATGGTAAAAATCAATGATTAAATATCTTCTGAGATTTAACAGGAGGGGAGGAGAGAAAAAGGCCTCCAGTTGCTTTTATTCATTGAGGTCCCTAGGGCAGCCCTGTCACCCTTCACAGTTTACCCCATTGAGCCAGGGACGGGCAAGTACAGGCATCTGACAGTTGCAAAAGGTCTCATTTTAGAAAAGGACAAGATCTCAGAGAATCGATGTATGCCATTTGTAAGGCCTTCTCAGTTTCAGAGCATGACGAAATTTTATAAAAAATTGAGAGAGCAGACTGTGTTTCCCGTGGGACTTTTAGGTTTCATGAAAAAAAAAAAAGATTCACTTTTTTTTCTTTCCCCAAGATCAAAATCTCAGAGATTGATATGGGCCACAGCTGCTGGGTTTTGTTTGTTTTGTTTTAATGCTACCACAAGAAAACATCAAAGACTCCATCATTTAGATTAGAGAAACAACTTAATCTGGGCAGTCAGAGAAGCAGGACAAAGCCCCAAGCAAAGACCATCCCTGGCACAGGTCTCCAGGGCCTCAGAGGTGGACTGACAATCTGCCTGCAGCCTGGGCACAAGGCCAGGATAAGCAAAATCTCTGCAGGTGGCATAGAATCCTGATATGTGGCGAGAACACCAGACCGGCTGATCACTTAACCAGGGAGAAGAAGCCTGGAATCTTCCTCACGTTGTAAACTAAACAATGGTGAAATTCAGTTTTCTTGTATTCTCTTTTTGCTCACACAGCCAGAGAGAGTCCCCTTCAGCTCTCCCCGCTCTTCCCTCTCTAATTTGCAAAAGAATTTTTTAACATTTACTTTTCAATTTACATACAGTCAAATTCACTTCTCTTTTTGTACGGGCCCATGAGTTTTGACAAGGGTCCTGTACCACCATCACAATCAAGTTACAGATAGTTCCATCATCCCAAAATTCTCTTGTGCTGCCCCTTTGTAGTCAAATCCTCCTCATACCCTCATCCCATCACAGATCTGCTTTGTGTCCCAATACTTTTTCCTTTTCCAGAATGCCATGCAGATGGAATCATACAGTGTGTAGCCTTGTGCATCTGGTTTCTTCTGCTTAACATAATGCGTTTGAGATCTACCTGTGTTGCTGTGTGTACCAATAGTTCGTTCCTAAGTACTCCTCTGTATGGAGGAATCTTTTCATTCCATGCTCTGTCTCTGTTACCAAATGGCCACCTGTAATAACTCTGCAGAGACCTTCAGCTCCAACTGAGGTTCGTGATAAAACTTTCTGTTTTTCAGAAGTGGTCAGTGGGTAGCAGAAAATTTTATCCCTTCCTCATATAAAGTGCATTTACCCGACTCTTTTATAACATAAAACACTTAACCTGTGCAGCAGTCCCTGTGATGCTGTTGCATGGTTGTGGGTGGAACAGGTCCTCAGTGTTGATGCCCTAAAATCTTGCTGCTCAGTGTGTTCGCACAGCAGCGGTCTCCACATCACTCTTGTTAAAAATGCAAATCTCAGGCCCCAGGCATAGTGAATCAGAATCTGCATCTTAACAAGCTCCCCAGGTGATTCATATGCACAGTGAAGTTTAAATAGCATTGCCCTAGAAATTGCTTGAAATTATGGCACAATCTCCCATTTGTATCTGATTTTTGCACCCTACAAAGAATAAAAAATAACTGTTACCAGGACTTGACAGTGCCAGCCTTGACTCTGTATCTTTCCATCTTTGGGACTGCACAAATGCAATGCTGTCAAGATTCTAGTAGTGGTTTTCTGAGAGATATCTTTATTCTGAAAGAACAAGAGCTTCCATCATGATCTCTTTTGATTCAAATGTCTGTACTTCCTAAAAGTGAGTAGGTGGCTCTGTTACCCAAAAATTATCCCATGTCTCTTAACATATGTCCTTTCAAGAGCCATAGGATGTATTTTCATTGGAGAATGTTACCACCCTCAGAAACCACATATTTTAAATTGGTTAAACTCCAGGCCAAACTGTTTCATGCTTTTTCCAGCAATAAATTTCCTTCTTTCCTCCCTCCCTCCATCTTTCCCACTTTCTTTTATTTTCTTCCTTTATTTCTCTTTTTTCTTCTTGATAATGCAAAAGTATTTGAGGTCTTAAACTCTTAAAGAATTAAACTGAAAATATTACCCAAATTTCTTATCACATTTTTTTAAAGACCACAAAATTCACCAGTAATAACCTGGAAAATATTTTTTTATTGTTAACTCAATCTCAGTGCTAAAACTTGCCATATAATTGGACTGATAGGAGTGAATTCAGTTTGCTGAGTATCTTGACTCTGTCACAGTGCTAGAAAGAGGTATAATATTTCATATGTTAATTTTTCCATAGAGATACTTTATCCCTAGATATTTGTGAAACCCTCCTAATTTTCTTCTCTGGGCATTTTGAGATGTTTCCCATCTTAGCATAAAAAAACTTTTCTGAGAAATTGTCCTCTTTGAACTCGAAAATGGAAATCAAAGCGGAAAGCTCTAAAAGACCACCTTTTAGCAATTTATGGTCAAGTCCTTTGGCAAACAACCAAATAATTATGTGGTGGTATTGATTGATCAAGAAAACCAATCTAGATCATTAAGACTGAGGGTTTTTTTTTTCCCCTCAGTAGCAGGAGATAATATGCCATGAATTTAATCAAAGTACCCATCTCTGATTTTGACCTTATAAGACGCTAAATGCTCAGCCTATCTAGAACTTTCTGGTTCTTGCACATGGGTCTGTTTGTTTCTGCTATGTAGGCATATCCAGCCACAGACTTTGATTTGATCAATCCAAGGAACAGCCTGGCAACTCATTGCAAGAGCCAGCATAAAGCTGATCTGTTTGGACTCTATTAATACTAACCTAGTGTTTGTGGTGCTTCTGCCCATGCTGACCTGCAGTTTCTCTGTTTTCTCTCTGAACAAAGTTGTGACTTAGAGTTCTAATAGCTTAAGGATGATTTGAAATTTTTGCAAAAGAATAATTTTTTAATAACTTCAATTACTCTATTTTTTACATAGAATAAGCAATTGATATTTTAATAATAGATTACCTATTCTTAAAGCAATTCCACATAAAAACTGAAATAGGCAAACCTTGATATATTTGCAAGAATAGTCATGCACTACATATCAATGTTTTGGTCAGTGACAGACCACTATATGACAGTTGTTCTGTTAGATTATGATACCGTATTTTTACTGTACCTTTTCTATGTTTAGTTATGTTTATATACAGAAATGTTAATACTTACCATTATGTTACAATTGCCTACAGATTTTAGTACAGTAACGTGATGTACAGGTTTGTGGCCTAGGAGCAATAGGCTATACCATATAACCTAGGTATGAAATAGGCTATACCATCTAGGTGTTAAGTACACTCTACGATGTTCGCACAATGAAATTGCTTAATGACACATTTCTCAGAACGTATCCCTGTCGTTAAACAATGCACGACTATACTTAATCTACTGTGGGTACTTGTTATTAATAATTCAGACGTTACACAATTAACATTTGTAGTCAACCAAATATTCTACATTATTTATGTTTTGTGGTTTTGTGTGTCTTTAGTGTTTGGGGGAGAAATCTGCAAAATATTTGAAAAATGTTATTGGACAGAATTTATGTTATAGCCGAATGCTTACTAAGGTACTGTAACTCTGCCTAGAAAATTTTAAAACATGTATACTTAATTTCAGATTAAAAAATTTAATATTATCTTGATAGGGATAACCGGTTTAGTATCAAAGTGTATTTGTGTTTAAAGATTTTAGAAGTGAAAACTAACTGAAAAAATTCATGAAGGTGGCAACTTTTTTTTTTAGATTAGGCTTCAGTGTCTGAATTACAGTTTGCTCATTTGTTCACAGTACAGTGATCCCTTTTGACACCATTCTGGTAGATGCTACTGTTGCAAAAAATAAACCGACCTTACAGGTGATGGAGACACATGCTTTTGAAATTTAAAGTATAATTTTTAGAGTGTTAAAATTACTGAGAAGTGGAAATGGTTTAATCTTTTTTATACATACACTGAACAAAAGCTAGCTTTTAACATTTGCACCCTGCTCTACTGTTCCTGCACCCAGAGGCGAAGGGTCATAAGGAGAAAGAATTTCACAGTAGGAGGAAGAGTTTCTGCTGATTCATCTCTCTGAAATTGAACACACTGGGATCAGATGAATCAAATAATGTTGAGGGAGAAGGGTTAGAAGACAATTAGAATGAAAGATCTGGGGAGATGAAACCACCCATGCACAGAGAATGCCTGCAGTATCTTAACACGAGCAGCTTCAAGAAAAAAGCGTTTTCTAAAGTTACTGTATAAAGATATATTATTCCAGCCGATTTCACCATCATAATAGAGATAGATATGCTAATTCCATGTCTTCTCTATTTGGGGGAATCATATGCAAGCTGTATGACTTTGTGTGGTTCGATGGAGGTCATCCAAGTTGAAGGAGTTGGCGTTTGATAGACCAAGAGAGATGAATATTGATATCATGCCCCAGTGGTCTTGAGGACATCAGGGTCAGTTTGCCCAATGTTTGACCTCATGAGCAAAAATATGTATCATTATTAAGTTACTAAGTCCGGTCTACAAAGAGTGAAGTATAATGAATTCTTTTTAGCACATATGCATCCCAACTTATTGCCTTTTGAAATTTGTCTGAAAAGAACTATCTTAAGTGTTACGTAAGCAGTTACCCACTTATATAGAAAATGTGAAATATGTTAACAAACGGGGACTTTTTTCCTATATTTTATAAACTCTTTCTGTTTCTATTAGTTTTATTTATTTTTTATTTCTTTTTGAGACAGAGTCTCACTCTGTTGCCCAGGCTAGAGTGCTATGGCGTCAGCCTAGCTCACACCAACCTCAAACCCCTAGGCTCAGGTGATCCTCCTGCCTCAGCCTCCCGAGTAGCTGGGACTACAGGCATGCGCCACTATGTCTGGCTAATTTTTTCTATATGTTTTTAGTTGGCCAATTAATTTCTTTCTATTTTTAGTAGAGACGGGGTCTCACTCTTGCTCAGGCTGGTTTCGAACTCCTGACCTCGAGCGATCCACCCACCTTGGCCTCCCAGAGTGTTAGGATTACAGGCGTGAGCCACTGGCACCCGGCCCTTTTTCTATTAGTTTTAAATGGGTTTTTTTCTATTTGATTTCAGAAACATTCTGAAGTCAATAATCTCAGGAAATTCCTTTGTGTTGCCCATTTCTCCCTGTCGCTTTCCTTCCTTGCCTCTGCCTCTCCCATATGGATAGCATGTTTGTGGCCACGCCTGAGATAGCAATAACCAAGGATGCAAGGGTTCACTGCTGATGAAATTGATCTGGAGACATTAAGCCTTGTGGTATGCATAGAATTTACTTAAGGAATTGTCTGGCTATTCAACCTGTAGCTTATAAAGCCACATCACAGTGTCGAACTCCCTGCCTTGCCTTTAATCAACAAATAACCCTAGAGGGGGTGCTACCTCTCACTTCATTAGAAGATTTTTGTATCCCCAGAGTCTAGCATCATAATGTGTGCATAGTATGTTCTAAAGAATCAATTGGTTTCTATTTATAGCTACGGTTTTGTCAGATCCTTCTTCAAGAGCTAAAATAAAAAATGTCCACCCCAAACGAACACTTTCCCATGTGGCTGCTGGACATGTAAGGGAACACAATCTTTCAGAAAAGCAATTTGCTTATTTTTATCAAGAACTTTACAAAAAGATTCATGTAATTTTTCCTACTAATTTAACTTTAGAGACTTCTTATAGGATTATATTTATAATAGCTTTAACACAAAGATATTTGTGTGTGCATTTGCTTATTAAGAAATGAAAACTTTGACATAACCTAAATAGCTGTGAGGACAGAAGAGAATAATGAAGTAAACCTTGAATGATTCAGTATAATTTGAAATCCATGTCCTTTTAGGAGGCGGTTCCTTCAATTTTGAAACTTTGTTTATACCCATTGATACAGCATCTACTTAATTCAGATCCGTTTGTGAGAAGGTGAAATATGCTATAAATGAATTAGTTTGCTGATGACTCATTTAATATATTTATAGTATAAATTTGTGAATACTTATGAATTTTTAAAAATATTTTTAAATGGAAAATATAACTGCTGAAAAAATACAAAATTGTCTATAAAGTAGAATTTAAACTATGTAAAGAATGCATAGGAAAAAGATCAGCTGGCTTGATGCCATGTTGTTCAAAGGTGCTGCCTCTGAGAAGTGGTAATATCGAGTGAGTTTTTCCCTGTAGGTGTTTTATACACACGTATACCTTTCAAACTTGCTCTCATGTATATATGTATAAATAAAAGATATATATAAAGATATATAATGTATCTTATACACGTGTATATATTAAATAAAATATACATATAAGGATGTACAATATGTCTTATATAATGATACATACATATATCCCTTCCAAACTTGCTGTGTCTATATAAAAGATATATATATAGATATAGAATGTACTTTATATATGTATCTTCTATAATACAAAAAAACTTAATACAATGTTTTTACACAAAGCTTCAAAAAGAAAAGTCATTTCAGGCATTTAAGAAATAGATTTGAATATAGTTTTCTTCCATATCTTATATGTTACTTTGGGCATAATAGATATAATTTTTTTTTTTTTTTTTTTTGAGACAGAGTCTCACTCTGTTGCCCGGGCTGTAGAGTGCCATGGCATCAGCCTAGCTCACAGCAACCTCAAACTCCTGGGCTCAAGCAATCCTTCTGCCTCAGCCTCCCAAGTAGCTGG
>CAUYRT010018110.1:0-19472 GCA_963574885.1 Lepilemur ruficaudatus
CTCACACCTGTAATCCTAGCACTCTGGGAGGCCGAGGCAGGTAGATCGCTCAAGGTCAGGAGTTCAAAACCAGTCTGAGCAAGAGCGAGATCCTGTCTCTACTAAAAATAGAAAGAAATTAATTGGCCAACTAAAAATATAAAGAAAAAATTACCCGGGCATGGTGGCGCATGCCTGTAGTCCCAGCCACTCGGGAGGCTGAGGCAGAAGAATCACTTGAGCCCAGGAGTTTGAGGTTGCTGTGAGCTAGGCTGACGCCACGGCACTCACTCTAGCCTGGGCAACAGAGCGAAACTCTGTCTCAAAAAAAAAAAAAAAAAAAACTATAAATGTGGTGGTAGTGACTATGGGCCTTGCTGAGGAAGGGCAGCTTTTGGGGAGAGTAGGGAAGAAGGTCCTTTGGTATAAATGGGAAATGGGGGCAGCTTACTCACAGTGCACTCCCAGGCAGGTGGCAGCCACTCCTAACAGCAGGCAGGTAAGGAGCAGGCAGAGCAGGAGGTAATGCCAGCAGGGTGTGCAGCCTTAGGGGACAGTGGGATGGACGAGAGGCAGTCAGCCCCAGGGAAGAATGTATAGACCAGGGGATGGGTGGGCGGGGGATATTCCTGTGTAAGCATCCCTGAGAGGACGGGGTGCAGAGTTGAGGGGACCAGCACGGTGGGTGTTGTCGGGTAGTGGAGCGTTTTGCAGGTAGGGGAGGGAGCGTGTTCCAGAATAAGAGCTGGGGATTGTTACTGGTAAGGAGGATTGACCGGCATCACCTGGGAACAGGGAGAACTAAATCCCAGAAGGAGAAAGGGGAAGGGTGGGGAGGTATGTGACTTGGGACATCCCAAGCAGGGAGGTGATCTGGGTGGGCAAGATCTGCGCAGGGATGGGGAAGGGGCAGAGCAGCGGGGGCGAGGGCCCATCCCCGACGACAGCGCCCCCGTAGGGCCCAACAGCCTCTCCCCTCCCCCGGCAGCCCGGAGAGGCATCGCGGCAGCGGAGACTAGACGCTACTCACAGGACAGAGCCAGCCTGGCAGCTCGTGACGTAACGGAGCGCCAGCCCGCAGCTGGGTGCTCCGCCTTGACCCCTGCGAAGGGAGAGGCCAGTTCCGAGACGGGAAGCTCCGGTGATGCCCCTTCTCCGGCCCACCCTCGTCACCCGGAGGCGCCAGTCCGCCCGCCCCCGCTGCCCTCTGCAAGTGCAAGGGACACTGGCCACTCTCCGCAGCTCTTCCTCTGCCCCAACCCTCTCAGCTCCCTCCTGGGTCTTTTTCCCCCCACCCGCTCCTCTCTCCCGGTTCTCCCTGCGTCCTGTCCTCGAACTCATCTCCCCACCGGGCTGCCCTGATCCCTCCCCGCCCTTGTCTCCTCCCATCTCCTCCTGGCCCAGGGAACCTTCTTCTCCCCGCTCCCATTTATCCTGTTTTCCTTCTTCTCTTCCCTGAGAACCGCGGAGACACGGCCCCCCACAAACACACACCCCCAGGCTCTCCAGACCTGCGTTGTCCCCTAGTCCAGAGGAAACTAAGCTCGAGGGCCCCCGTGGGACTGGGGGCACTTGCACGTTCTCGTAGGTGAGTTCCCCGTCCTCGTCAGCCTCGGGGTCTGCAGAGGAGAGAATAAAAGAGGGACCAAGGTGGGAGTCGGGAAGGGGCTGAGGTGAGGGGTGGGGTAATGAGGAGGATCTAGGGAGAGGCCTGGTCCTTACCCTGTCCCTGTCCCATCCGGCTGGAGACGCTCTTCTTCAGGGGAGCCTTCACAAACCGCAGGTCCGCATAGGTGATGGTCTCAGCCATGGTCCTGAGCCTCTCTGCCCCGCCGGCCTCCCTGTCATCCACCTGCGCCAAGCCTCCCTGTGCTCTCCTCGGGGTCCCTTCACACTCTTAGGCTCCGTGTTCCCCCAGTGACTACACAGCTTAGCACTTTGGCTTCTGACTTCCCGACACAAAAGAGGAAGGTGTAAGCAAGCCTCAGACAGATGGGTTCAGTGATGCAGAAGGCACCAGAGGGGCAGGGGAGAGGACACTGAGGTCCAGAGCACAGAGATAGGGGCTGGGCCTGTCCCTGTGTCCTGCCTGTGCCCCCCTTCATACACCCTAAACCCACCCTGGCAATGCTGGGCTCCCAATGCCGGATGCAGATTATCTGTGCTGACGTGCCCGCCCTCCGTCCTCACTGCCCTGTCCACTGGGCCTTATCCATGTGTAGCTGGAGCTCTTTTGTGCCCAAGTGACGGAAAACGATCTCCCCAGCTCAAGGGTGAGGCTCCATGCTCCCCAACAGATTGTGGCTCCTCATCCTCCTGGAGTTTGTAGGAGATGTGGGTTCCCAGCAAAGGGTCCCTGATTTGTTGGCTCCTGAAATGGGACTCATGTCCTCCATCAACTTACAGGCTTTCAGGGTGGACCTGGCTCCCCTCCCGTATAGCCCCCAGGGCTGCTGAGTGAGGATCTCACACCCAGGGAGGTTCTCTCTCAAAAGCCCTGCTTGGAAATGTGGCAGCTCTTTGGAGGGTGCAAGTGACCTGGGACCAAACTGTTTCTCTTCCATAAATACCCCCAGATCCACTCTTCACAGCCTTTCCCTGAACACTTGTCCTACTAACCCCACCTGTGGCCAGTCAGTCTCTTGCTGTTCCCATCCTGCCCCTGCCAGCCTCGTGGCTTCCCCTGTGTCCCCACTGAGCAGAATCCAGTGACAGAGGCTCTGGAACAGGGTCAGGCAGGGGTGTGGGTGAGGAATGCCACAGGCCACAGCCGGTGCCCCTCTGGAAACCTGTGGCAGCACTGCCCTTGTGCACCCCTGTAGGGGACCATGGAGCTCACGAGGGAGGGAGTTGCACAGGGATTGAGAAGGATTGTAGCATCCTAGGCCAGGTGAGGCAGGGACAAAGCAAAGCCGAAGCTGAGCTGCAGACTCCGGGCCAGCCAAGGTTTTCGTATTTTCTTGGTTTGGTTTTGGTTTTCCTCTTGCTTTCCTAGTAAAGTCCTTCCTTTAAAAACCCCCATTGCCCCTTTACTTCCAGCCCCGAGGAAGAACGGGCCTTCATGGGGAACCACCCAGGGGCCAGAGGTGGTGGGGCCTGGCTGATGGACAGAGGAATGGGGGGAGGGAAACAGGGCTGCTGAGCAGTGGTGCCCAGCAGTGCTCCCGAATGTTCTTTTACCAGCATGTGACCCCTAATAGGAACCCCCAAGGGCCTACATCCAAGGATGGGAAGGAGCTGTGACAAGATATGGAGGTGGGGAAAACCCACCCCCTAGCAGGGTGACATCTGCCCCCTCAGAACCGCCTCCTGCAGCTGTGGGGAGGAAAAAGGAAGAGGGACAGGTCCTCTCTGCACACTAACAGCTTGTGTGACTGGTGGGGTGTGGCAGGGCGCTACAGTGGGCCCCGGGGCTCTGCCCCACAGCATGGCCCAGCCTGCCCCAAAGGAAGTGGCCATTGAGGACAAAGGACACCTGAGGAAGGTGTCTGTGGAGAGGCAGGTGTACGTGTGTGCGTGCGTGCGTGGGCAGCGTGTCCAGGGACTTTGCAGTCTGTGAGGGTGTCTGTGAGGTAAGTAGCTATGTCAAAGCCTCCTGAAGGATGAAGCCTTCTGTGGCTGAAGGGTGCCTGTGGTCGCTGTTATCTTTTTCCACGGCAGGGAATGACAGGCCATTGGTCTTCAAAGGTCATGGCAAGAGAGTCTACAAGTATTTCCTTTTTAAGGCTCACTGTTTCCTAAGGTGTCCTGCAGCTGTTAACCGTCCCTGCTTCATTAAAGTTTCCAACAACCCACTCCCCTCCCCCAGGCACCCTGTCAGCGCCTCCCCCAGATACAGACCGTGGGTGGTATGTGTTGGTGACTCCCTGGGGGCCTCAGGGGCCGTGAGAGTGAGTGGGAGTGTGTAGAGCAGCTGGCGGCAGCTGGTGGGGACAGTCAGGGTACTTGTGTCTGTGGTATACGGTGGGTGGGGTGGGCAGTCTATGAGCAAATCAATTGCAGGAACATTCGCAGGAGTTCCATAAACTGTAGATAATGTCTCAGATTTTAGAACCAGTACACAGGTGAGCATGGCCTGGATGCCAGGTAAAATGCCAAAACCAAGCTTCCAGTATATGCTCAAAACAAAGAATCCATGGGCATGCTTCCCAACTTGACCTTTGATGAGGCTGAAGAAGGGGCTCCCCAGATGGAACCGGGATGAGCTGGGTGCGCACCTCCGTTGCATTCCCTTCCCTCTTAGACCACCTCGTAGCCTTCCTTCATGCATAGGGTAGGAGAGCCAGATCCTTCCTCTTCTGTGTGTGTGTCACATGGGGTCTCCACAATTTTGACATTCACACTCCCTTTCAAGACTAGACATTGGAAAAGACACCTGTAAGTCCGCGCTGCACCTCTACTGCCCAAATATCAGGGACACTGGGAGGCTTTTTAAGAGTCGAGGGGTCAGTGCTGTACATTTCAACTTTTCCAGGACCATAGTATGGTTATGGTCATCTGAGATCCTAGAGGACAAACACCAAAGCCCACTTCTTGCTCTCTCCTGACCTGTCCACTGCTCATTACAGGAAATGGTTGTTAAAATAGACAATAGGAGGGAGCCCAGCTGTGAGGGCATCAGGAAGAATTTGCTATGGGAAAAGGGTCTCATCTGTACCAACCTTGGTGAAGTCCTGTCAACACCAGGAAGTCAGGGGAGTCTCCTAAGACTCTGAAAGTCAGGTTACACCTGTCTTCATTACTTTAACCCACCGGCCTCTGGGAGTGGTAGATAGAATAACAGCCTCCCCAAAATGTTCACACCCAAATCCCCAGAACTTGTGAATGTGTTACTTAACTGACAAAAGGTAGATGTGACCAAGTTAAGTCCCTTTAGAAGGGGAGATCACCCTGTTTTATCCTGGGATACCCAGTCTAATCATGTGAGTCCTTGACAGGGAGAACTTTTTCCATCATGGGAAGAAAGAGATTTGATGCGGGAAGAACAGTCAGATGCGACATGAAAAGGACTCAACAGGCAGGTGCTGGTTTGAAGGTGGAGGAAGAGGATGAGGAGCCATGAGCCTCTAGAAGCTGGGAAAGACAGGAAGCACCTTCTCCCCTATAGCCTCCAGAAAGGAACCCAGCCCTGCCAACACCTTGATTTGAATCCAGCGAAACCTATATCAAACGTCTGACCTCCAGAACTGGGAGATAATAAATATGCATTGCTTAAGTCACCAATTTTGTGGTAATTTGTTACAGCAGCAATAGATTCGTTTCCTGAACTGTGGAGGAAGTATGATGTAATAGAAAAAACATGATTCGAGGATAAAAAGGCCAGCCTTGCCACAGTATGTGACTGTGGGCAAGTCACAATTTCCCATCTGTAAAATTCAAGTTAGTCTGACCTCAACCAAGTGCTGGAGACACAGTAGGTGTGAACTTCAGCAAAGGCCTCTTTAAAGGTAAGTTGCAATGGCTTCAGGCTCAGGAGGGGGAAATAGGAGACATCTGACAGCACCACTTAGGGGATTTGCAGCTCTTTGATCACTGAAGCAAATAGGTCTCTGGTGGATAGGTCTCTGGTGACTTGCCCCAGACCTGTCCTTGGTCTTATCTCAAATGGTGACACAGAAAGCTATTCATATACGCTGATGGCCCAGAGCTGAAAAGAAAAGCAAATACATCAAAAGGCAAACTCAAGATTCAGACATTGCAACAGGGCAAAATGATGGCTCTGAGCCACAGAATTAAATGTCATAAAAGTAATAAAAGCAAGCATTTACTGAAAAATGAATTTTGAGTTCAAAAAATAAATTACCTAAGCATAGTGTGGAGGGAGTCCTGGATTAACAATAGCTAACGTACAAAAATTTGAGGGAAGAGGCAGTTATCTGGCATTTTATACATGAAAGGATCTTCAAGAGCCCAACCGACTTACTTTACAGATTAGGAAAGTGGGCTCAGTGGGCTATAAATTTATCAGGAACTGACCAAGTAACTAGGAGGGGGCCGGTGATGATACTATAGCCCCATAGCAAGCAAATAGGTCAAACACTGTGCCAGCCGCACCTCTAGGCCTTTTTAAAGGGGCAAACCCCTGCTGATGAGGCAGCCCCAGGCCCCAGAAATTGTATTTTGTGCCCCAACCCCTCTGACCTCAGCTGATTGAAATAGGCAAGTGGGCAACTGCCTTGAGGCTGGCCAGTCCAGAGACAAGCCAGTGGCTTAGACATCAGGATGATGTAAGCTTACCAAACACTCATTCTCAGGAATTTAAGTGGGAAAATAAGGAGATGGCTGCTCAGTTAGCAGTGGGAGTTAAAGGTGAAAGGATGTTTAGAGAGAATCTATGTTGACTCATACAATCGAGTCCTCCATACCTAGCAATTGTGCCTTGCTAGTCCCCACTCACGAATTCAGTGGGGAGTGATTATCCTGGCAGAGGTGATTGAACCTGATGACCTGATTATCATGAGGACATATGGTTGCTGCTACATAACGGAAGCAGGAGGAATGTGCAGGTACACCTCGTTTTTATTGCACTCCAATTTCTTGTGCTTCGCAGATAATTGTGTTCTTTGCAAATCGAAGGTTTGCAGCAACCTTGCATCTGGCAAGTCTATTGGCACCATTTTCCAACAGCATGTGCTTACTTCATGTCTCTGTCACATTTTGGTAATTCTTGCAATATTTCAAACTTTTTTGATTATTATTTTTTTTTATTATTTCATTTTTTCATTATTATTTTACCTGTTATGAAGATCTGTTATCAGTGATCTTTGATGTTACTATTGTAATTGTTTTGGGGCACCTATGTAAGACAGTGAACTTAATAAAAGTTGTGTGTATTCTGGCTGCTCCAATGTCCAGCCATTTCCCCCATGGCTCTCCTTTTCCTCGGACCTCCCTGTTCCCAAAGACCCAATAATATTTAAATTAGGCCAATGAATGACTCTACAATGGCCTCTAAGTGTTCAAGTGAAAAGAAGAATTGCATATCTTTCACTTGAAATCAAAAGCTAGAAATGATTAAGCTTAGTGAGGAAGGCATGTTGAAAGCCAAGATAGGCCAAAAGCTAGGCCTTCTATGCTAAGCAGTCAGCCAAGTTTTGAATGCAAAGGAAAAGTTCCAGAAGGAAATGAAAAGTTTTACTCCAATGAAAATAAGAATGATAAGAAAGCAAAACAGTCTTATTATTAATATGGATAAAGTTTGAATGGTCTGAATGGAAGATCAAGCCAGCAATAGCTTCCCTTAAAAACCAAAGCCTAGGCCAGGCGCAGTGGCTCATGCCTGTAATCCTAGCACTCTGGGTAGCTGAGGCAGGAGGATCAATTGAGCTCAGGAGTTCGAAACCAGCCTGAGCAAGAGCGAGACCCCATCTCTACTAAAAATAGAAACAAATTAATTGACCAACTAAAAATATATAGAAAAAATTAGCTGGGCATGGTGGCGCATGCCTGTAGTCCCAGCTACTCAGGAGGCTGAGGCAGAGGGATCGCTTGAGCCCAAGAGTTTGAGGTTGCTGTGAGCTAGGCTGATGCTACAGCACTCTAGCCCGGGCAACAGAGTGAGACTCTGTCTTAAAAAAAAAAAAAAAAGCCAATGCCTAATCCAGAGCAAGGCTCTAACTCTGTCTCTTCAATACTATGAAAGCTGAGAGAGGTGAGGAAGCTGCAGAAGAAAAGTTTTAAGCTAGCAGTCGTTGGTTCATGAAATTTAAAGAAAGAAGCCATCTCCATAACATAAAAGTGCAAGGTGAAGCAGCAAGTGATGTAGAAGCTGCAGCAAGTTATCCAGAAGATCTGGCTACGATCATTGATGAAGGTGCCTACACTAAACAACAGATTTTCAATGTAGATGAAACAGCTTTCTATTGGAAGAGGATGCCATCTAGGACTTTCATAGGTAGAGAGGAGAGATCAATGCCTGGTTTCAAAGCTTCAAAGGACAGGCTAACTCTCTTGTTAGGGGCTAATGCAGCTGGTCACTTTAAGTTGAATCCAATGCACATTGACCATTTGGAAAATCCTTAGACGCTTAAGAATTATGCTAAATTTACCCTGCCTGTGCTCTAGAAATGGAAGAACAAAGCCTGGATGATATCACATGTGTTTATAGCATGGTCTTTTTTGGTTTTTTGTTTTGTTTTGTTTTGTTTTTTGAGACAGAGTCCCACTCTGTTGTCCGGGCTAGAGTGCCATGGCATCAGCCTAGCTCACAGCAACCTCAAACTCCTGGGCTCAGGCGATCCTCCTGCCTCAGCCTCCCGAGTAGCTGGGACTACAGGCATGCGCTACCATGTCCGGCTAATTTTTTCTGTATATTTTTAGTTGGCCAATTAATTTCTTTCTATGTTTTAGTAGAGACGGGGTCTCGCTCTTGCTCAGGCTGGTTTCTAACTCTTGACCTTGAGCGATCCTCCCCCGCCTCGGCCTCCCAGAGTGCTAGGATTACAGGCATGAGCCACTGCACCCAGCCTACAGCATGGTTTACTAAATATTTTAAGTCCACTGTTGAGACCTACTGCTCACAAAAAAAAAAAAAAAAAGATTTCTTTCAGAATATTACTGTTCATTGACAATGCACCTGGTCACCCATGAGCTCTGATAGAGATGTGTAAGAGATAAATGTGGTTTTCATGCCTGCTAACATAACATCTGTTCTGCCACCCACGGATCAGGGAAGAATTTTGACTTTCGAGCCTTATTATTTAAGAAATACATTTTGTAAGGCTACATGTTGATGGGTACAATCCCTGCTCCAGCTGGACAGGGATCAAGTACTTGCTTATCACATCATTGAATACACTGTTCCATCTGGGATTCTTCCTTTTAACAAAAAGAGAACTTAAGTGTAATCACTTGCTTGCAGAGCTTTATCTCCCAGATATCTTCTTTATGTAAGGATTTCTCAATGACCACTGCCACTGGCAGAGAGATCAATGTTGTTATTAAACACAAATGCAAACCCCAGCCTGTGCAGGAGCCATGAGCCATGCTGCTCCCTCCCTGGGATGTAAGCCTACCAGTACTTCAGTGATTTTTCATTTTCTGTCCCTGCTTCTTAGGTTTTTAATTAAACTTCCTGTAAGGTCTGACCAACATGGGGTTTGGGGTCCAGCTGCTATAAATAGTGATTCCTCTGATAGATCTGGGCAAAGTAAATTAAAAACCTCCTGGAAAGGATTCACCATTCTGAATGACATTAAGAATATTCGTGGGGCTGGGCAGGGTGGCTCATGTCTGTAATCCTAACACTCTGGGCGGCCTCAGGATCACTTGAGCCCAGGAGTTTGAGACCAGCATGGGCAACATAATGAGACACCGTCTCAAAAAGAAAAAGCAGTGGAACCTGTTGATGTGACTGAATTGCTGCAATTTCATAATCAAACTTGAGTAGATGAGGAGCTGCTTCTTATGAATGAACAAAGAAAGTGGTTTCTTGAGATGGAAACTACTCCTGGTGAAGATGTTGTGAACATTGTTAAAATAACAACAAAGTATTTAGAATATTACATAAACTTAGTTGATAAAGCAGTGGCAGACTTTGAGAGGATGGACTCCAATTTTGAAAGAAGTTCTGCTGTGGGTAAAATGCTATCAAACAGCATCGCATGCTACAGAGAAATCTTTCATGAAAAGGAGAGTCAATCGATGTGGCAAACTTCATTGTTTTCTTATTGTAGGAAATGGCCACAGCCTCCCCAACATTCAGTTACCACCACTCTTATCAGTCAGCAACCATCAACATCGAGGCAAGACCCTCCACCAGCAAAAAAAATTATGACTCGCTGAAGGCTCAGATGATCCTTAGCATTTTTTGAACACAATGCCATTGCACACTTAATAGACTACAGTATAGTGTAAATATAACCGTTAAATGCACTGGGAAACCAAAAAATTTGTGTGACTTGCTTTATTGCGGTGCTCTCAAACTAGAACCCACAATATCTCCAAGGTATGCCTGCGTCTGCACGTCAGGGGGTTTGTGAGTGCCTTGTGACACTCCCTGTCCAGTGATAGATCCATGAATGGGCAGCTTGGACCACCACAGCCTGGGAAGGGCCCAGTAATCAGGGCCCAGAGCCCTCAGAAATGAGGGTCTGGGTTACCCACCAGGCAAGCAATCTAGTCTGGCATGAAGTGCTGCTGGAAAGTTGGAGGGGCTCTACAATGGATGAATAGATGGTAGAGGAAGGAAATAAAGAATATCCATTGTAGCCCTAGAACCAACCACAGCAATGAGGATTTTAGCTTGTTCTACTGACCCTCCTATGGTAAAGTTTTATTCCTTTCCTTCTTTTATTCCTTTTTCTTTTTTGAGAGGCTGGTCTGGCTCTGTTGTCCCAGACTAGACTCGGACTCCCGGGCTTAAGTGATCCTCCTGCCTCAGCCTCCTTCAGTAGCTGGAACTATAGGCGCGGGCCACCACGACTGGTTTATTCCTCTTCTTTCTCCTGCAGTGACAGCATGAACTTAACGCAGGACATGAGTGGGTCTGAGGGATGGGTGGCAGATACTATCACCATGTTCCCTCAGGCCTCACCATATGGTGCACGTCAGCCTGGAGGCTAGTTGCCAGGCACAGCATTTTGCCTGCTGCTTTTCTCTGCTCCAACACAAGGTAGGTCAGAAGTGCTGGGGAATCAATGTCTCCCCGCAAAGCAGCTCTCAAGCAAGGACTGGTGGGAACTGGTGTATGAATACACCAGCAACCTCACCCGCTGCATGAGGGAATAAGCCCGAGGGCACGTGTTCCACACGGGCTCTCAAAGTTCCCCACTGGTTTTAAGCCCCAGTTTTCCACCATGGGTATAAAACGGTGTCTCATTTTTACTCTAAATTGTATGTCCCTCACTCCTAGTGAATTTGAACCTATTTTCATGTTTCTTAGTCAGCTGGATTGGCTCTTCTGTTGAGGTTAGAATTCTTTGAGTATATTTTTTTCTCTCCCTAGAATTTTATTTTGAAACATTTAAGCATAAAGGAAAGCCAAAAGAATGATACAGTGAACACTTGTCTATCCTTCATTTAGTACATCAGTAAGGGTCAGTCAGAGAAGCAGAACCATTAGCATATGCATGTGCATGCATGGATATGTCTACATACACACACACACATATGTATTTTTCATTTAAGAGACTTGGTACAGGGAAATATTCCTACAAAATTATGCATTTGTTGGCTGGGCGTGGTGGCTCACACCTGTAATCCTAGCACTCGGGGAGGCCGAGGCAGGAGGATCAATTGAGCTCAGGAGTTGGAGACCAGCCTGAGCAAGAGCGACATCCCGTCTCTACTAAAAATAGAAAGAAATTAGCTGTACAACTAAAAATACATAGAAAAAATTAGCCGGGCATGGTGGCGCATGCCTGTAGTCCCAGCTACTCAGGAGGCTGAGGCAGAAGGATTGCCTGAGCCCAGGAGTTTGAGGTTGCCGTGAGCTAGGCTGACGCCACTGCACTCTAGCCCAGACAACGGAGTAAGACTCTGTCTCAAAAAAAAAAAAAAATGATGCAGTTGTTTGAGTTGGTTCAACAGTCTCTGAAAGGCACCATCTTTGCTTGCTTCTGATGCGGGAGCTTGGAGTGTGTAGGGCAGGCGGCAGGGAAGGGAAGTTAGGCAGAAAGTGGGGGAGGGAATGGATAAGCCAAAACCCATCAGAATGGGCTGGAACCCGCGTCAGTCTCTCACTGCCTCCACTTCAATGATGCAAATGTCCTGCGACAGAAGGCTGGCTCTCACCCACCACACTCTGCCGGTGCACAGGGATGCAAGCCCTGCTAGCACACGGTTCTAGCACGTCACAGGCACTCAGTAAGAAGAGCCACATGTTCCATACCATTTATTATGTCATCCTTCCTTTCTCCAGTGAGTTGAATTGTCGTTTTTGTATACACAATCACCTACTTTGGGATTCTCTGTTCTAGTCCACCAATTAGTTTTTCCCTTTTACCTACTGATTGGATTTAGTCACCTTACAATATGTTCTAACATTTGGTAAAGTGAATTTTTCTTTTCTTTTTTTTTTTGAGACAGAGTCTCACTTTGTTGCCCAGGCTAAAGTGCCATGGCATCAGCCTAGCTCACAACAACCTCAAACTCCTGGGCTGAAGCGATCCTCCTGCCTCAGCCTCCCAAGTAGCTGGGACTATAGGCATGCGTCACCATGCCTGGCTAGTTTTTCTACATATTTTTAGTTGGCCAATTAGTTTCTTTCAATTTTTTTAGTAAAGATGGGTTGTTGCTCTTGCTCGGGCTGGTTTCGAACTCCTGACCTCAAGTAATCCTCCCGCCTTGGCCTCCCAGAGGATTACAGGCGTGAGCCACTGCCCCCGGCCAGAATTTTTCTAATTTTTTTATACCAAAATGTTTCCATTTTTAAAAAAATATTTTTCCTTGCCTATTATTTGATATACTAATTGTAAGTATATTAACGTTATACTTTAAGTTTGGGAGAATTGACATTTTTTTTGATATTTTATCTTCCCATCCAAGGATACAGCTGATTTTCTGTTTGTCCCAACCATGCTTTATATCTTTTAGTAATATTATACTGTCTAACTTTCTTCATTCAGTACTATGTGTTTGTTGATTAAACTTATGTTCCATAGCATAGTGGGTATAAGGGTAGTATCAGTGCTAAACTGCTAGGATTCAAATGCCACCCCTGAGATATCACCCTGGTTTGCGGATCACTTAATATCTCTGTTCCAAAGTGTTCTCTTCTGTAAAATAAAAGTGATGATAGTAATCTATTTCAAAAGAGTGTTGTGGGGGTTGATTGACTCAATACAAAGTGCTTAGAATAGTGGATGGCATTATGGTGGCTCCAATTACTACCCTAAGAATTTTATAATTTTGTAACTATAAATTGAAATTGCTCCCTTTTCAGTTGAGATGTTATTACTAAAGTAGAAAACTATTTTCATTATATTTATCTTGTATCCAAGTCAACTCTCCAAATTGTATTATCTTTTTACTAGAGTTCTCCAAATTATATTAAGTCTTTTTATTAGAGATCTTTTTGCTGAAGTCTTTTGGATTTTCTGGTAATACAATCATATCAGCAGCAAAAAATATAACTTTATAATTTTTTTCAGCTGATCATAACAATTGTCTTATCTTACTGCATTTGGTAAAATTTTTAAAATATATTAAATAACAGGGTAATAAAAAGCATCTCTAAGTTTTTATTTTAATTGAAGTGGATTTAATGTTTCACCAATGAGAACAATGTTTGCTGTTATGTTTTAGTAATTAGCCTTCATTATATTCAAGCAGTTTTCCTCTTTTTCTTTTTTTACTTTGAGTTTATTAGGGATAGTATCAAGTTATACTGGCTTTATATCTTAAATGTGAGAGCATTTCTCCTTTTTCTATAGTCGTGACTAGTTTAAATGACATAGAAATTATCATTTAAGGTTAGATAAAAGTCAGCGCTGGTGCCATCTGAATGCAATCTTTCCCAAAAGGAGATCTCTCATCACCTTTCTATTGCATTTGAGCTATTCAAGCTTTCCTCTTCCTCTTGGGTCCATCTTAGTAATTTTATGTCATCCCTGAAAGTTATCCATTTCCTCAAAATTTCTAAATTGGTTGCTGAGGAATTTTAATAATTTTTTATTTTTCTCCTTATCTGTAAGGATTTTTATTTCTCATAACTACTCTTGGTCTATTTAATCTTTACTCTCTTTTATCCCTTCTAATTGGGCTTACAAGAGATTTATCTATTTCATTAGTCCTTTTAAAGAAAAACTTTTTGGATTTATTTATCCTTTTTAGTATTTTTGTTTGTTTTTCATTTCATTAATGTTAACTTTTGTCATTATTATTTCCTGATTTATTTTGGTTTCGTTTCTTGTTCTTATAACTTCTTGAAGTAAGTACTCTTTTTATTTTTCCTGTGTGTGTGGTTTTGTAAGCTTGCTGTCTTTGTGGCAGTTCGTGAATAATATATGATACAGGGCAGTTGAGAGGGTTTGTCATGCTACACCATTTTTTCATTCAGCATTTTAATTTTGTGAACACAGTAATTTTGTGTTCTTTTTTAAAACCAACCTTATTGTGATGTAATTTACATACAATAAAACTGATCGGTTTTAAGTGTACAATCCTATGAGTTTTGACAAATGTATTCAGTTGTGTAACCACCACCACAGTCAAGATATGGAATGTTCCTATAACCCCCCAAAATTCCCCCTTGGCAGGCAGTCTTCTCCCACCTCCCCCAGCCTGTAACTTAAATTTTCCTTGTTTTGTACTCTCTAATAATTCGGAACTAATTGACGGGCACACATGGGCACAGAGACAAGTAAAAGTCATTGGAAATCAAGGAGGGAGGAGGGAAAGGGGAGGAGTAAAAACCTACCTAACAGGTATAATGAATGCTACTTGGGTGATGGACACGCTTATAGCCCTCACTAAAGCATAAAGCTATCCATGTAACAAAAACATTTGTACCCCCTTAATATTTTGAAATAAAAAAGAAAAAATATGTATACAAAAAAATCCCCTTTATCTAATACCAGTACAGATGCTCCTTACTTAGGATGGGGTTACGTTCTGACAAACCTGCCATAAGCCAAAAATACTGAAAGTTGAAAATGTATTTAATACCTTGATAGACCCATCATAAAGTTGAAAAATCATAGGTTGAACCATTGTAAGTTGGGGACCATCTATCTATAAACTCTGCTTTTTATTTTAAATTTGCCTGGTATCTCCTCCCCATGCCTTTTCTTTTTTTTTTTTTTTAGACAGAGTCTCACTCTGTTGCCCCAGCTAGAGTGCTGTGGCATCAGCCTAGCTCACAGCAACCTCAAACTCCTGGGCTCAAGCAATCCTTCTGCCTCAGCCTCCCGAGTAGCTGGGACTACAGGCATGCGCCACCATGCCTGGCTAATTTTTTCTATTTTTGGGAGAGATGGGGTCTCGCTCTTGCTCAGGCTGGTCTGGAACTCCTGAGCTCAAATGATCCGCCCGCCTCGGCCTCCCAGAGTGTTGGGATTACAAGCGTGAGCCACCATGCCCAGCCCCTAAATTTGATTTATAACAAAGTCTAAGAGTCTTTAACTAGAAGAGTTCAGTCTACTTGTATTTAGTATAATGAGTGATGTATTTGATTTTATTATTTCCATCTTGTTTTAAATTTTTTTAACATGTTGTTAACTCTTCTGTATCTTTGCTGGATTGAATGAATTGCTATTCATTCCATTTTCTTCCCTTGTTAATTTGGAGTTTGCCATTCTATTAATAGTTACCATCCCTATGCCTGCTCTCCGACACACGACTCTTCTAGTATACGAAAACAGAATAGCAACTATTTTCACAATACTCTAATTATCTTCTACTTCCTCCCCGCCCCAATGAAATGTGATCTTTAGATTATTTTCACTACCCTTCCTTCCTCTCCGTTTACCCACCTTCCCACACCTTTAGACTTCAGGAACACCTTTCCCTTCCCCTTATCCCCACCACCTGACTCCAGAGTTTTATTGAGCTAATTTAGTCCTTATGAGAATTTCCCTTCAGTGTGTCCCCACCTGTTTCAAGAGTCCTTATTTAGCATTTACATTGCACATTATAAATCAACATGGTTCGTTGCTCTCCACTGCTTTCTTGCCTCCTCTCTTCATCTTCCCCTGTCTTGAAGTCTCTGTTCTGATTCATTTCTTATTTCGTTGGAGTCTCCTCTCAAAAGTATTTCTCAAATGAGGTACTGAGTGACTTCTACAAATTTACAAATATTTTTCTGGGCTACTTGGCTGGGTCCAGGTTGCAGGCCTTTTGTTTCATTAGCCCACTTTCAATTTTGCTGTCTTTTACCTACTTCCAGGGTTGCAGATGAGAAGAAAGAACTTGCTTTCTGCCTGAAAGTATGTAAATATTTCCTATATCCTTCGAGTTTTGAAATTCTTCCCTCTATATAGCTGAGTGTGTATCTTTTCCTATCAATCTGGTCTGGAATTTAAGTGTGTCTTCAGCTCAGAGAAATTTCATTTGTTATTTAATTATGGCCTCTCTCCTTTCCTGTTCCTTTTCCTCCTGGAACCCGCAGCATTTGCAGGTTAGGTCTCCTGGGTCTATTCTAGTCTTCTATCTTTCACCACATAATTTGCATCTCTATATTTTTATTATATGTTTTGAGATATTTCTTCTATTTAATTTTCTAGACCCATTTTTGGGTTCCAGCAATGACCATCTTCTCCTCTATATATAGAAATTTTTAGTTCTGAGATCACATTTTCTAGTTCAAGGAAATCTTTTGTATTTGAGCTTCACACATATCTCCTCCAGGCTCTCATTTTTCTGACAGGGATTCATCTGTCTCTGCTAGCAGATCTGTCTACCCTCTGGTTTGTCCACATTCTCCCGGCCTCAAGGGCTGAGAAATTCAATCCACCATTAGTTTTGGAGGGAGTCAGGAGGCCCAGGAAAGTTGCTGATTATCCTTAGGAAGCAGGCTGTTTCTGGGACTTGCTTTCTTCCTGAAGGTCCTTGTTCTTGGCTCTGAGGCTGTTCTCCAGAATTTGTCTGCAGGGACCTCTCTCTGCCTGGAAACCAGTGGCATCCACTTAAAGTTCATCACCTCTAGCTAGAGTTGTCAGAACGGGTGTGGAAGGGAGAGCCTCACTAGGGCTGTCATATGCCCAGAATTCCCCTGAGTTGTCTATGCATTCTTGACAAGTACGGTACAATGATAATCACCAAAATACAAAGCCAGAAACTGTCAAACTTAGTTGCCTCTGGGAAGAATGGGAGTAGGAGTAGAAGAGTGGAGAAGGAATGGAGAAGGGGAAGAGAGCCTTTGACTTTTATTCTCCCGTATACTAGAATTTCTCAACCTCAGCACTATAAACTTTAGGGTGAGGAATTCCTCGTGGGTAACTGACCCGTGTGCTGTGGGATGTTTAGCAGCATCCCTGACCTCTTCGCACTAGTACTCCCTCCCCCGTTGTGACAACCAAAAATGTTTCCAGACATTCCCCCAAACGTCCCCTGGGAGGTGAAGTCACCCCTGGTTGAGAACCACTGTTGTGTACCCTTTGGTTCTATTTGATTTTTTTTTAACCATGTGCACACACTATTTCTAAAATTAAACACCTAACTGAGGTCATAAGACTGAGGAGGAAATGTGAAGTTGTTATGCGGAAGCAGAAAGATAAAGTAGAGAATATACAATAAAGGATAGGGAAGCAAGTTAGCAAGGTGGGAAGAAATCTGGACAGAAAGAAGCAGAGATGGAGAGCGTATCTGAGTGACAGATATTCAGGAGGAGCAGGATCATAAAGACCTACATACCCTGTCACGGAGGCTTCCAGCACTACAGAGATCCGAGATCCAGTAACAGTCTGTATGGGTCCAGTCACACTGTAGCTGCTGTTCTGAGATTCCCATGTCATTAGGCCTCCTAATTTTCCCAGGTGTCCTTACAATAAACACCCCTTGCTCACAGTCTGTTCCTTACAAACAAAGGTCTGGTAGACTTAGTGCCCAATCAAAGAGATGTCCCTCCTTCCCCCAGGTGGTGCCAGTACAATATTCACTTCTTAGCATCACACTTTAAGGATCAAGCAAAACAACAGGAATGATGAGTAGACTGAAAATAAGCTCTGTAAAAGAACTGTAGGAGGAATTTTAGCAAGCTTCTCCTACAAACGAAAACAAAACAAAATAAAACAACCCAGGCCATTTATAAGGGCTGACTCTCGATTCCTCTAGCACTGACTGATTGTATAGCTTAGGAGGCAGAACTGGTGAGAAAAGTAACAAGGAGATGGATTTTGGTTCCAAATGAAAAAAGTTCTATCAATAAGAAAGATTGGACCGGGTGCGGTGGCTCACGCCTGTAATCCTAGCACTCTGGGAGGCCGAGGGGGGAGGATCGCTCAAGGTTAGGAGTTTGACACCAGCCTAAGCAAGAGCGAGACCCTGTATCTACTGAAAAATAGAAAGAAATTAATTGGCCAACTAAAAATATACAGAAAAAAGTAGCCGGGCATGGTGGCACATGCCTGTAGTCCCAGCTACTTGGGAGGCTGAGGCAGTAGGATCGCTTGAGCCCAAGTGTTTGAGGTTGCTGTGAGCTAGGCTGACGCCATAGCACTCTAGCCCCGGCAACAGAGTGAGACTCTGTCTAAAAAAAAAAAAGAAAGAAAAAGAAAGATTGGAAAGAGTACTCAGTAAGGTGGTAAGGTCCCCAGCTCTGGTAGTGTTCAAGAAGAGACTCATAGGGTGGTTCCTGCAGTGGCTGTAAGTTTGGGCTAGATCTGTCAACCTCCTTCCAGCTATATAATTCTAGAAATGTATAAGCTAGGCAGAAGACCAGTTTAACCCACACATTAAATATCTTAGAGCCAAATGGCATGACAGTACATTTAAGTCAGATGAGGGTGGCTCATGGAGGAATTGAGCAATAAGTGGAGCTATCAGAGGTTCAGCATCTTCAGCTGGCCCTGATATGCTGGTCTTTCCCCACAGAATTAGTCAGAACTCATGGTTCCAAGAGACAGAAAATCTAACTTTGACTTAAGCAACAACGGGAATTTATTAGCTTACATAATCAAAAAGATCAGAAGGCAGATCTAGTTCTGGGCATGGTTGGATCCCAGGTTTCAAATGAAGTCATTCAGACTTGGTCTCTCCAACCCACAAAATGGGAGAAAATATTTGCAAACTACCCATCCCACAAGGGATTAATAACTAGAATATATAAGGAGCTCCAACAACTCAAAAGAAACAATCAAATAATTCAAAATTTAAAGATGAGCAAAGGATCTGAATAGACATTTCTGAAAAGAAGACATACAAATTGCCAACAGGTATATGAAAAATGCTCAACACCATTAGTCATCAGAGAAATGCAAATCAAAACTACAATAAGCTATCATCTCACTCCAGTGAAAATGGCTTCTATAAAAAAGACAGGCAGTAACAAATGCTGGTGAGGATGTGGAGAAAGGGGAACCCTTGTACACTGTTTGTGGGAATGTAAATTAGTGCAACTGCTATGAAAAACAGTATGGAGGTTCCTCAAAAAACTAAAAATAGAACTACCACATGACCCAGCAATCCCACTGCTTGGTATATATCCAAAGGAGGGGAATTCAGTATATCCAAAAGATATCTGCATTTCCAGTGTTTATTGCAGCACTATTCACAATAGCCAAGATTTGGAATCAACCTAAGTGTTCATCAACAAATGAATGGATAAAGAAAGTGTGGTACAAGGCCAGGTGCGGTGGCTCACTCCTGTAATCCTAGCACTCTGGGAGGCCGAGGCAGGCGGATTGCTCAAGGTCAGGAGTTCGAAACCAGCCTGAGCAAGAGCGACTCCGTCTCTACTAAAAATAGAAATAAATTAATTGGCCAACTAAAAACATATAGAAAATATTAGCCAGGCATGGTGGCGCATGCCTGTAGTCCCAGCTACTCAGGAGGCTGAGGCAGAAGGATTGCTTGAGCCCAGGAGTTTGAGGTTGCTGTGAGCTAGGCTGACACCA
>CAUYRT010018113.1:0-14018 GCA_963574885.1 Lepilemur ruficaudatus
CAGCAAAAAAATGGTATACCCTCACATTAACTATTAAGGTAAGTATTACAGTCATAATGTATGGAGGTAAAAATGTGCTTTTCTTGTACCTTTTTAGAATTTTCTCTTATAAAATGAGGGGGAGAATCTGCCATGGTATCAACTTGCTTGAACCGACATGTCATTTGAGCTTATAGGTGTAAGCAAAGTCATAAATTTGTTTTTGCTGGTTAAGAATAATTTGGTTTTCAACTGTAAACAGTTTCTTAGAAGTTGGTTTCCATGAATATTTTTGTTAGAGAAGATACCAGTTTAATCTTAGTATATGGAAATCTAAAAATATTTATCAAAATCACTGGTTGATCGTGAATTACTGATTGACAGTGCTTCCAAGGGATGCTGTGTAGAGAAATTCTTTTGTATAATATGCTGCTCTCTCCCAAGACAGTCTTCTCATAATTTTGTTTAGGTTGCACTAGAAATTAAAAGTGGGCTTCAAGTAACTTTTGAATAATTCTTTTCTCCTCCCCGTCAGTCACTAAAAATAATAGTACTGATTATTTAAGTATTAATATGTGTTGAAGACCTGGTTTGGATGTAATGTAATTTGTTAGTGTGGTATGGTTAATACCACAGTTAATGGGCATAACTTTGTTCCCAATTCTTCCCTTTTACCATGAACTGAGGCAGTAAGGGCTGAGCTTACTTGTTCATAAAGGGGAGAGATCCTAAGCGTGCTTTCTAGGGTGTGTATAAGGTGTTGTTTGTTTAGGCAGATATTTAGAAGTGGAATTGCATTTTATTTTTTATTTTTTTCAATATTTAAACTATTCTAATTGATCTTGATTTAATTTTTTTATTTCAAAATATTAAGGTGGTATAAATGTTTTTCATTCCATGGATCGCTTTTGTAATGCTTGAGTCATGGCTATAAGTGTGCCCATCACCAAAATAGTATTGGTTGTACTTGTTAGGTAAGTTTTCACTCATCCTCTCCATCCCCTTCCCTTCTTGCTTGATTCCCACTGAGTTTTAGTTACCTCTATGCACATGTGTGCTCATTAGTTAGTTCCAATTTAATAGCAAATACATGTGGGATTTGTTTTTCCATTCTTTAGATACTTCACTTAGGATGATGGTTTCCAGTTCCATCTAAATTGTTGCAAAAGGCATTAATTCACCATTTTTTATGGCTGAGTAGTACTCCATGGTATACATATACCACATTTTGTTAATCTACTCATGAATTGATGGGCACTTGGGTTGATTCCACATCTTTGCAATTATGAATTGTGCTACAATAAACATTTGAGTGCAGGTGTGTTTTTGATAAAATGGCTTCTTTTCTGTTGGGTATATACCCAGTAGTGAGATTGCTGGATCGAATGATAGGAATACTTTTAGTTCTTTGAGGAATCTCCATACTGTTTTCCATAGAGGTTGTACTAATTTGCAGTCCCACCAAAAGTGTATAAGCATTCCTTTCTCTCTGCATCCATGCCAGCATCTATTATTTTGGACTTTTTAATAAAAGCCATTCTAACAGGGGTAAGGTGAGATCTCATTGTGGTTTTCATTTTCATTTCCCTGATGATTAGGGACACTGAGCATTTTTTCATATGTTTATTGGCCATTTGTCTGTCTACTTTTAAAAAGCTTCTGGGATATATAGTCTGTAGTTTTCTTTTTTTGTTGTGTCCTTTCCTGGCTTTGGTATCAAGGTGATACTGGCTTCATTGAATGAGTTGGGAAGGAGTCCCCTCTTGATGTTATGTAATAATTTCTGCAGTATGGGTACCAGCTCTTCTTTGTAGGTCTGGTAAAATTTGGCTGTGAATCCATCTGGTCTGGGGATTTTTTTTGTTGGAAGATTTTTTATTACTATTTTAATCTTGCTGCTAATTATTGGTCTGTTCAGGAGTTGATTAAATTCAAAAGCTAAGGAAATGATCAATAGAGCAAATAGACAACCTTACAGAATGGGAGAAAATATTTGCTGGCTGTATATCCTGTAAAGAACTAATAACCAGAATCTACAAAGAACTCAAGCAAATCAAGAAAAAACCCTATAACCCCATTAAAAAGTGAGCAAAAGACATGAACTATGAAGATAGATGCAAGAATGCTCATTAAAATACTAGCAAACTGATTTCAACAGCATGTCAAAAAAATATTCCTCCATGACCAAGTGGGCTTCATCCCAGGCATGCAAGGATGGTTCAACATACTTAAATCAATAAATGTGATTCACCACATAAACAGAAGCAAAAACAAAGACCATATGATCATCTTAGTAGATACAGAAAAAGCATTCAACAAAATCCAGCACCCTTTCATGATAAAAAAACCCTCAATAAATTAGGCAAAAAGAACATTACTCAAAATTATAAAAGCCATATATGACAAAACCATAGCCAGCATCATACTGAATGGGGAAAAGTTGATTCCCCCTAAGAACTGGAACAAGACAAGGGTACCCACTGTCACCACTTCTATTCAACATAGTGCTGGAGGTCCTAGCCAGAGAAGTCAGGCAAGAGAAAGAAATAAAGCGTATCCAAATCAGGAAAGAGGAGACAAACTGTCTGTTTTCACTGATGATATGATATTTTAGCTAGAAAACCCCAAAGACTCCATGAGGAGACTCCTGGAATTGATAAATAAATTCATCAAAATCTTAGGTTGCAAAAATTAATGTACACAAATCAGTGGCATTTCTATACACCAATAGCAGTCAAGCTGACAGTCAAATCATAAACTTAATACCATTCACAGTAGCTACAAAGAAAATAAAATACCTTGAAATATACTTAGTCAAGGAAGTGATAGATCTCCACAAAGAGAACTATGAAGCACTGAGGAAAGAAATTGCAGATGACACAAACAAATGGAAAAAACATATCATGCGTATGGATCAGTAGAATCAACATTATTAAAATGTCCATACTACCCAAAGTGACTGACAGATTCAATGGAGTCCCTATCAAAATATCAATGTCATATTCCACAGATCTAGAAAAAATAATTCTGCACTTTTTTTGGAACCATAAAAGAGCCTGAATAGTCAACGCAATCTTGAGCAAAGAGAACAAATCTGGAGGCATCACATTACCAAACTATTCTACAAGGCTATAGTAACCAAAACAGCATGGTATTGGCACAAAAATACAGACATAGATGAATGGAACAAAACGGAGAACCCAGTTATAAAACAATCCACATACAGCCAACTAATATTTGACAAAGAAGACAACAGTATACACTGGGGGAAAAGAAGCCGTATTCAATAAATGGTGCTGAGAAAATTGGATACCCACATGCAGAAGAATGCAATAGGATCTATTTCTCTCACCACTCACAAAAGTTAATTCAAGATGGATAAAAGACTTAACTGTAAGGCATGAAACCATAGAATTCTAGAGGAAAATATAGGCAAAACTCTTCTAGATATCCACCTAGGCAAAGAATTTATGACTAAGATCTCAATGGCAATTACACCAGCAACAAAAATAAATAAATGGAATTCCACTTGAAATTTTAACAGATATTGCCATATTGCTAGCCAAACTGTACAAATTTTTATAGCAATTGTAATAATATTTGATATTATAAATTTTAAAGATTTGTTTCAAACTAATAGATATGATTTGTATTTCCTTGGTAGTTATGGAGATTGGACATCTTATGTTTATTGTCTGTTTTTATTTTCTTTGAAGTTGCCTGTTCAAAATCTTTCTTCATTCTTTTATTGTGTTGTCTTTTTATGATGGATTTATATGAATTTATTGTATATATATATATTCTGGGTAGTAACTCATTGTGTATTACATATGTCACAGATATTTTCTTCTTTGATGTGTATTTTAATTTTGCTTGTGGTACCTTTGATGAATAGATTTTTAAATTTTGATACTGTCAAATATTTCACCTTTTTTCTCCAGTGTTTTTATGTTTGTGTTTTAAGAAGGCCTTCCCCTTTCTCAAGGTTAGGGACAATTTTTCCCAAAACTAAACAAAGCCTAGGATTTATTTTTAAGTTTAAGCTTTTAATGCATCTGGAATTTATTTGTGAATTGTAAGGGGAAGTATCCAGTATAATTTTTTAAAAAAACAGATGGATAACCATCATCATTTATTACATGGTCTGTCTTTTGCCCATAATTTAAAGGCCAGCTTTTTGATGTAACAAATCAACACGTGTATAGGCTTGTTTCTGAACTTTTATGTTTTTAATATTGCTGTTTGTCTGTTATCCAAAATTACACTTTAAATTGTGTTAGCTTTCTAAATGCTTTGATTATGTGGCTTACTCCCTCACTTTCTTCACAGTTCTTTCCTGGCCACCTGATACAAAATAGTGCCCCATCTCACTCTCTGTACCCCTTCTGTTGCTTTATTTTTCTCTAAAGCTTTTATCCCCACTTGATATCACACATATTCTATTGATTTCTTATGTGTTTGTCCTTCTCCCTTCACTAGCTCATGGCTCCTTTAGTGACAGGCCTCTCCCCTTTTTATTCCCTGCTGTCTCTGCAGCACCTGGGAAAGTGCCTGGCACACTGGCAGAGCAAGAGCTCAAAGAATACTTGGTGAATAAGTGTATACCTGATGGAGCAGCTTCCTCATTGTTTCTTTTTCAAAATTATCTTTGCTATTCTGGTATATTTACTATTCTATTTGAACTTTTAAAAACAGTTTTTCAATTCTGTGAAAATTGCTGCTGGTATTATTTCAAATTATATATCAATTTGGGCAAAATAACTTTTTTAAATGATGCCGTGTTTCTCTGTACAAGAACATGGGAACAAGAACATGCTGTATCTCACCATTCATTAAGATCTCCCAGTACGTCCTTCAACTTATTTTTGTACTTTTTGCACGTTTCTGGTTAGGCTTGTTTTTAGTGACTTTATGAATTCTTTGAAGTTGTGGGTGAGATTTAAAAAAATACATTTCCTTAACTTTTTAAAGATACTTTGCCCCTATTGAGACCCTAATTCCGGAAAGGAATTCCTCTAAAACTGATTTATGTGATTAACTGTACATCTCGGTAAATTCACTGAAAATCATTTAATTGTACACTTAAAATGGAGTAAAGGCATGATATGTAAAGTATACTTCAATAAAGAAAAAAAATATTAATAAATAACCTCAATAGATTCACATGCTGCAGAGGAAAAAAGAAAAGATACTTTGCTTACATGGTTAAAAATCAAAAGGGCTATTGAAAACAGCTGCCTCCCGCTCACCTCTTATTCCTTCCTCCTCACCCCAACTCTGTGTTCTGTATCGCTGACACAGCCACTCTTAACTATTTTAGCTGTTTTTTCTGCTATGCGTTTAATACAGTGTAATTTATTACTTTCAGAAGTTGGCTCTTGTCTTGCCACTAGGTTGGATAGGGATTTTGCTGGAATTCCCCCACTCCACCCCACCCCCATTATTTCCTGTTGCATCAGTTTTGAGCGTTCTGCTTCTCTCTTGCATCTCAGCTTTACGCCACATACTCTGAGAGTTGAGTCTTCCTCCAGCTAGCCAATGTAAAGTGGTCTCTCAGCACCCATTGTCACATCAACCTGTTGTAATTCTCGACAAGCCACTTATCCTTTAGCTTTCATTTAGTGTATGTGTGTGGTGTGTGTGTGTGTGTGTGTGTGTGTGTTTGTGTTTGTGTGTCTCCTTCTGCTGGCATGTAAGCTCCCTAAGAGCTGGAACCTTGTCTTTCTTGTTCATCCTAAATTCCCAGTGCATTAAACAGCACTCGGCATATAAATATTTTCACACGAATTAAAAAAAAAATTAAAACAGTATCTTCTATGTTGTCCATATTCCAAATTACAGCTAATATGAGGATTTTATCATTTTAACATTGGCCGTTTGTTGAATTCTTCTCAGCACATGTCAGCTCTGTCGTATGGTGGGTAGAACAATAGACTTTGAAGTCTGTGATGTTCCACTTGCAAGTATTTTGTATTGCTCAGCTTCAGTTTTCCCATCCATAACATCAGGAAGACAGACCTTCTTATGAAGATTCAGTGAGATAACATATGTGAAGGCTTGGTACAGTACCTGATATGTGGTAAGCACTTAATGAATCAAGTTCTTAGGAGTTCTCATTTTTAGGAGTAGGAGTGTTTGGAACCAGACAGAACAGTATTCATATTTCCTCGCTGACACATAGACTTCCAGCAAGTCATTTCACCTTTTTGTCTGTTTCCTTATCTGTAAAATGGAGACAGCTTCTGTGAGGTTTTTAGGGTTAAATATGTTTCATTATTCTATTAAGCCCCTGTTATATACACTTTCTTAAGCGCTAGGGACAAGACAGACAAGATTCCTGCTCTCTTAGAGCATATGTTCTAAAGGGCCAGACAGTAAATACTCTGGGGTCTGTTGCAACTACTCAACTCTGCTGTAGTGAGAGAGCAGCCATGGACAGTAGGGAAATGAATGGATGTGGCTGTGTTCCAATAAAATTTTATTTACAAAAATAGGTGGCTGGCCTGCGGGCCATGGTTTGATTACCTCTGTTCTAAGACAATAAACTTGTAAATGCATAAATAATTATGAAGAAAAAAATGAGGTAATGATTCTTTAACCAGGGGGATCAGTGAAGATCTTGCTGAGCTGGTGATATTTGAGCTCAGACCTGAATGATGGGAAGAACAACCTGAGCAGACTGCACAAGTGGTGCCAAAGGCAGGCATGGCTGGTCATGTGTGAGGAGCAGCCAGGATGGCTGAAGCCTGGGGATCAAGGTGGGAGGGGGAGGAGCTGAGGTACTGTTAGATAGGTTTTGTGCATGGTATGATTTGTGCATGGGAGTCCCTTGGCTTAGAGTTAATACTCACTATTCCGTAGCTGCAGAAGATGTTCAGTAAGGACTTTTAGACCTGAAGTGTGTAGTAATAGGAACATGGCTCTGAATTTGGAGTTAAGGTGACTTGGATTCAAGTTCTGGCTCTGCTGGTAGATCTGTGACTTTGAGTTTTAATCTTGTTAAGCCTCAGTGTTCCCATCTATAAAGTAAAAGAACTAAATTAAGGCCATTGCATTATAGTTCTATGACTTAAATAGAGATTTATTTTGGTTCTTGGCCTGGTGCTTTGAATCTTGAGCTCTTCACCTTTTGATAGTAGCTAGTTTTAAATTTTTAGCTGTAATTGCTATGGTGTGAATATATGCTCATAAATGTGCTGTGATAATGATAATGAGTACTTATATTTTTGGCTTACTGTGTGCCAGGCAAACGGAGCTAAAGAGAAGGACAACGTCATGGCAGCCTTCTGAGGAAGACATAATTTTTTCTTTCTCTCTCAGTGACCAATAAGTCACACCTTACGGATACTTCCCTTCTTCCACCCTTCACCCTTGGCCCCATCGTCAGTTTAGCTGAGGGTTACTGTTTTCCCAAATTAAATGTAGGCGCTTCATATGGCATATGGCTTTGAAGTGATATTCTGTGCATGGGAACAAAACACTAACACTAACGTTAATTATTTGTCTTCTGGCTGGGCAAAGGCTCCTTAACAAAGACCTTACATAAACAGTGAGGTAGAGGCAGGTATTTTGTCACCAGCACAGTCCTGTCTGAAGAGCTGGTGGCTGTTAGCCACAGCACCTACACATGCAACTACTTTAAATAACAAATGTTTTTTATTTTAATGGGCTTTTATCTAAAACTTTATAATAATGTTATGAAAAGTTTTTTGTGTTTGTCAGTTTTACGTTTTGGTGGCACACAAGAAAATATTGAGGTATTCCTTGTATCTTGGGGACTACTTAAATAGGAAGGTAACAGTTTCCTCCCAGAAAATTTTTTCTGTATTTTAAATTTTTGCTCAAACTTAACAGAATTGTGTTTTGCTGTGGTAAGTCTTGAGTAAGAAGGAGATTTGCCACTGAGTAGGTGGGCCATGTATTATTAAGAAACAGACTTCAGAGGGTCGTTTCCACATGTTTTCAAAGGATGTGTTTTTCTCTACTCCAGGGTCGTTTAGCCTCTGGTATGTTGAACGACAAGTTTCTGTGGACAGACATCCCTGTGAATTTCCCGAAGAATGGCTGGGCTGCTATTGGAACTCACTCCTTTGAATTTGCACAGTTCGACAACTTTCATGTGGAAGCCGCACGCTAATAGTTGCAGGACATGATAGAACACTCTTTGGATTTTCTTCCTTTTTTTTGATTTTGGTTCAAAGCCAATTCTTGTTTGGATGGACCAATATATGAGCCTTTGCAGGCTAAGAATAATGAAGAGTAAGTAGGGAGAAAAATATGTATTTGCTTGATCCTGTAGAAGATTTTATTAGAACTAATTCCAGAAGGAAAACAGATGAATCTGTAACACTACCTGGTGTGTTCCCTAACATTCAAACTGGACATCACTCCTATCCTTAGGAGTGGTTTATGTGATTCAGACATTGAGGCCTCAGTGCTAATATTGAGGTCGCTGTCTTCATCTTATTTGCAAGTGATCATGCAGATGGCAGTCACCTGACCATCACTGAGGTGTGTTTATGAATGCTGACCTTGTGTGTCAGTGAGCTGATGTCCTCGTTATAAGATGATGCTGCCATAGAAGGAAGCCGAAGGACACTGGGAGTAGCTTTTTGAAGACCACTTCGACATGTTATCCTTACACTCTAAAAAGTATATTTTTTCTTTTCTTTTTTAAGATGATGCTTTTGAATTGCGTAATATGGTGAGTGAGATGATTTAAAAAATGTCTCATTAATATACTACCTCTAAAACTATTTCTGCAGTAATAAATGTTAGCAGATTAACTGGGTTATTTGTATTCTTTAATTCTTTAGATTCCAACTTTTAGTCTTATAACCCTTATAACCCTGTGAATGATCTCCCGGGTGGCAGATGAAGGGAGAAAACCTATAAAGCCAATACTGTGAGTGAGTCTAGAGACAAAGTTGTAGCAATTTCCTGTGTCTTATTTCACTGTGCCTTTTGTGGTCTGTCCTTGCATGTGGCGCTGGTAACACACTAAAACAGCAAGTGAACGCTTTTGTTTCACGTGTGGAAGGAAAACACTTAGCCTTTTGCTAGCTCACAGAATTGGATCATCTAATGTTTTGTATGGTTAAATGCACTTATTTTTTAAAAGTCAAAATGTGTTGGACTTTTTATATTTAATTTAAATATGGGTGAGCATGTTTCTCATGTAGTATGATTTGTGTCTAAGCATTAATGTAGCTCTGAGAAGCAAATCAATTATTCATGGAGGTAAAGTAAATTCTGGAATTCTTTGTAAGGAAATAATTATTCATTATACTAATTCTATGTAGGAATTTGTAAGGGTCTAACATAGGCTTAGCTACAATGAAGTTTTGTATTACTTTTGAAGACAGGAGGCTAATTACTAGAATAAATCAGATTACGGAGAAAATTTTAAAATTAAAACCAAGTCAGTGATTTTCAGTTCATATTCTAAGTATTCTTTAAAACTAGCATTATAGAGGTATTAACGTAATTTATATACGATGAGATGTTCCCATTTTAAGTATACAATTTAGTGAATTTTTATAAATAGATATACCTGTGTAACCAACACTCTAATCAAACTATTGAATATTTCCCTCACCCCAGGAAGTTCTCTTGTATACCTGTGCAGTCAATTTCTCTTACTCCCAATCTCAGGCAACCATTGATATGATTTCTGTCACTATAGATTAGTTTTCTTTATTCCAAAACATCATAAAAGTGGCAGCATATACTGTGTACTCTTGTGAATGGTTTCTTTCAGTCAGCGTAATGCTTTTGAGATGTGTCCATGTTGTTGTGTTGATCAGTGGTTTGCTCTTATTTCTGAAGAATAGTTCATTATGTGAATATACCACATTTGTTTTTTCCTTCCACTTTCCAATATTAAAAATAAAACTGCTACCTACATTTACAACAAATCTTTGTATCAAATGTGTTTTTATTTCTTCTGGATGAATACTGAGGAGTGAAATTTCTGGGTCTTATGTTAAGTATGTTTAACTTAAGAAACCACCAAACGGTTTTCCAAAATGATTGTATGATTTTTTACTCCCATCAACAATATTTGAGAATTCCAATTACTATACATTCTTGTCAGTGTTTCATGTTGTCATTCTTTCTAATTTTAACTCTTAATTGTGGGTGTATAGTAGATGCATTTCTCTGATGACTAAAGCTATTGTGTGTCTTGTCATGAGTTTATGGGGCATTCATATATTTTGTTTTATGAAATATCTATTTAAAATGCTAATTTTAAAAAATTGTCTTTTCATTGAGGTATAAGAGCTCTTTACGTATTCTAGATACAAGTTTTTTTTTAAATCAATGTTTTGCAAATTATGTTCTCTGTTTCTACAAAGAGCCCGATGGAATTTTGATTGTGATTTCATTTAAATTACAGATAAATCTGGAGAGAACTGTTATCTGACTAACATGGACCTTTCAAGCCATGAGCAGTTATACCTCTTCATGTATTTCGGCTTCTGTAATGTCTCTCAGCAGTTTCTGCAGTTTTCAGCTTACAAATCTTGAACATAATTTGATAAATTTATCCTTAAATATTTTGTTTTTGATTCTATGACAAATGGTGTTTTTTTCTTATTTCTTTTTTCATTTACTTGTTGCTCATACTAGAAATACAGTTGATTTTTGTTTATTGACCTGTAAACCTGCTGCCTTGCTAAATTTACTTATTAGTTCCAACTTTTTTTTTTGGTAAATTCTTTAGGGTTTTCTACATATTCAGTTGTGTCATCTGTGAATACAGACTGTTTTATTTCTTCCTTCCGAATATGTCTCCTTTATTTCTGATGTTGTTGCCCTTATTGCACTGGCTGGGACTTCAAGTACAGTGCTGAGAAGTGGTAAGAGCAAATGTCCTTGCCCTTTTCCTCATCTTAGGAAGAGTTTCTTTTACCATATTAAGTGTAATGTTTGTTTTAGACGTTTGTTTGTTTATTTAGGTAGATTCCCTTCATCTAGGGAAAATTTTTTTCTATTTCCAGCTTGCCGAGATATTTATTATGAATAAGTGTTGAATTTGTTAAATACTTTTTTATATCTAATGAGATAGTTATATGATTTTTCTCTGTTATTCTGTTAATGTAGTATATCATGTTGTTTGATTTTCAAGTATTAAAGCCAGTTTACATTCCTGAGATATGTCATGACCAAGTGGGGCTTATTATTCTGTTTATATGTTGGTGGATTTGATTTGCCAATTTGGCTAAGAATATTTGTATCTGTGCTTATGCAGAATATTGGTATAGTTTTATTTTCTTGCAGTGTCTTTGCCTGGTTTGGGTAACAGGGTGATACCTCATAAAATCAGTTGGGAAATGTTCCTTTCTCCTTTATGTTCTGAACAAGATTGTGGGATTCTTAAATCTTAGTTAGAATTTAGCAGTCGTATCAGTCAGGGTCCAGTCAGGAGACAGAAACCACACCAGTAAAAACTTAATATAAAGAATTATTAACTAGTAACAGAGGATTAACTACTGAGGGGTAAAGAGAACTCTAAAGAACATAGGAATAGCAAATACAGAGACAAGTCACTCCTAGGAGGGAGCAAAATACCCAAGGAAGGAACAAAATTGGAAGAGGTCTTCCTCATAAGGCTGAGGCTTAGATCTCATTGAAGATAGCATAGTGTGAAACTGGAATAGCATAGAGGTTGCTGACAGCTGGCAAGCAGAGAATTGCCTTCTGGGGTGTGTTTGAGAATCTCTAGGAAGCTCCTGGGGTGCTGCTGAAACTCACTAGGAAGCTACCCTTTGTGGTGCTGGTGTGGCTTTCTGGGAAACTGCAGACACACTGGTGAAAATCCCTGGAGGGGAAGTACCACTAGCTGTCCCAGCTCTCAATGGAAAGGGTGCTTCACTGGGTGTCTCAAAGGCTGCTAGCAGTCACATGCCACAGGAGCAAGAAGAAAAAAGCACACTGGGACAAGGAGCACAAGCTCCTTTCTCCTGCAGTGTCCCTCCAGTAGCTTCTGACAAAGCTTAAGTGTGCCATGTGTCACAAGAGAAATGTTTACAGGACCCAGCTACAGTACCATAAAGCAGGTCAAAGAAGAGTGGGTTGGAGGATGAGAACTTTAACAGATATGGGGCTATTCCAATTTTTTAAATTTCTTAGGAGGTCGGTTTTGGCAGTTTGTGTCTTTTAAAGAATTTGTCCATTTCGTCCAACTTGTCTAATTTATTGCCATAAAATTGTTTAAAATATTCTCTTACCATTTTAATGTCTATAAAACATTTGTGATATGGCCAATTTGTGCTTTCTCTGTTTTTATCTTTATTGGTCTAGTTAGTGTTTTATCAATTTTATTTACCTCTCAAAGTACCAGGTTTTTGGTTTCTTAGATTTTTTTCTGTTGTTTCTTTGTTTTCCATTTCATTCATTCCTACTTGTGCCTTTATTACTATATTCATTCTTCCACTTTGGGATTAAATTTACTCTTATTCTAGCACCTTAAGATATAAGCTTAGATCTTTGATTTTATGTCTTTTTTTAATATAAGCTTTTAACACTAAAATTTTCTCTAAGCACTGATTTAGTTGCATCTCACATATTTTGATATTCATGGTTTATTTTCATTCAGTTCAAAATGTTTTCTAATTTTTCATATTTTTTGACCTTTTTGTTAATTAGAAGTTTGATGTTTAATTTTAAATATTTGAAGATTTTCCAGATTTTTTCATTTAAATTTAACTTAATTCTGTATATGTTGGATTTTATTTCAACTATTTAGACTTGTTTAGACTTGTTAAATGGCCCAGCTTGTCTTAGTCAATGTACCCTTAAAAGTAATTTGCCTTCTGCAGTGGTTGGCTATGTTTTACAAATATTAGTCATATTGGTTGATAGTGTTAAGACTTCTGTGTATTTACTGATTTTTCTCTCTACTTGTTCTGTTAATTACTAAGAGAGAAGAGTTAAAATCTCCAAATAAAATTGTGTGTTTTCTGTTTCTCCTTTCAATCTGACAGGGTGATTTTTCTGGGGCTTTCTAGCTGTAGTACAGCCCTGTTCTTAAGACATAGAATTCCCTATGGGAATTGAATGAGTTCTCGCCACTATGAATGTTCAGACTTTGAACATCTTCCAGCCCTGTGAGAATTTTGATAGTTGTTCATCTAACTATCAAACAGGTCCCTGTTAACGATTCTTTCCCTGGTTATTCTCTGCCTGGCCCAAGGGGTTTCACATTATGAATGTGTAGTTTAGTTTAGAGTCAAAGACACAGACGGACTCTCTTTAAGATTTCTGGACCTCTTTTTCAGTATAGCTCCCTTCTCTCAGATATTCTGCACTGCAGATTTCAGGTGCTGCAGCCTCCTTGAACTCTAGTCTTTATCTCCAGAACTCTACAAAGCCCTTACACTCTCTATTTCCCCTCTTTGCCTTGGAATCTGGTAAATGGCTCCAGACAGAAATTGGAGATCATAGAATTCCTCTCACTTACTTCCCCTTTTTCAGGGATCACAGTTTTGGGCTGCCTGTTGTCTACTCTCGGAAACAGTAGTTTACCATGGGAAGACTGGTCCAGTTCCAATTCTTGTTTTCCCAAGGTTAAAAATGGAACTCTCCACTCATCTACTTTAATATCCAGCCATTGTGAACCTTTTTTTGACATCTTTTCATGCTAATACAGAAGGTTTATCTAGATTACTTTAAAATGAAGTGAAATCCATTTGTAAAAAAATTATTTCACTTGATGAAGCCATTTTGTGAAATGTACAAGGCATTATATGATCATCTTTCAGTATGAGAAACAATAGATCCCTGATTTACAATGGTTGGACTTAGGATTTTTTCAATTTCAGGAAGGTGTGAAAGTGATATGCATTTAGCAGAAACTGCACTTTGAATTTTGATGTTTCCCCAGGCTAGTGGTACATGGTGTGATGCTGGGCAGCAGCAGTGAGCCCTAGCTCCCAGTCAGCCACGTGATCACGAGAGTAAACAACAGGTACGCTATGGTATACTCTGTTACTGGTGTTTTTTAGTATGATTTTGCCCAACTGTAGGCTAATGTA